>JAYESA010000010.1:72799907-73069987 GCA_036927795.1 Iris macrosiphon | reverse complement strand
AGCGAATTTGGATTGTATCAGAGCTGCATATCATAATTATGGTATCCATATTTTGACCAATTTTTTTATTATATACTATTAAATATGGTTAATATTATCCATAATAATAATAATAATAATAATAATTATTATTATTATTGTTGTTGTTGTTGTTGTCACTTAAAATCCCTTTCCATTAAGAAGAAAATTTTGCAAATACGACCCTTACAAATTTTATAATTTGCAAACTCAGACTAACACCTTGGCATGCTACATGTCACTTAGCATGGAGAGAAGGGGGGCAAGTGTCTTCATGACAAGGTGAGAAGGACAATTTGGTAACTATACCTAAATCAACCATCATTATGTTTGGAACATAATTATAATTAAAAAAGTAAAAAAAAAAAAGATTATATGTGATGTGTGGGGTGGGGTGGGGGGACGAGGGGGGGGGGGGGGGGGGGGGGGGGGGTTGAGAGTTATCATTCTCTCTGTCTCCCTCTTCCTATCAATCGACCCCCCCTATTTCCTCCTCTTCCTTTCTCATCTCACCTCACTCTCCACTTTTTCCTCTCTATTATTACATCTGTTGGTTTGACTGATGTGTTTGCTACTGCTGCCGCGGTTGACACGGCTTCGCCGATCGGCCACCCCCTTCTCAAAATCAATATTTCACTTGGATATGATTCTCTTCCATAACCCTAATTCTAATTATTATTATTTTTCTTTCTTTCACTTTCCTAACATTTATTCATTGTGTATTGTAAAATTCTAAAGGAAATTGTGGAGAAAAAAGAATAGGTAAAACCAAACCCTAACTTCAAATTGGAAATCAAAGCAAGGCAATGCCTTCTCCACTTTCACAATTTTTTCCTTGATTCAATTCTTTTTTAGTTAGTAATAACCAAATATATCATCTAGGTCAGAATAATTAACCATGCATCTTAAATTTTACAATTTTATGTCTAGTCTAGTGGTTAAGACCGATGCATATTAATCAGGAGGTTGCGGGTTCGAGCCTCCTGGACGGCATTTAATTCTTCTTTTGGTGGTGGGGTCCACATATTTTAATCTCGTCCACTCAATCACAATTTAACCCATGTAACATAGGGTGGTTCCATAATATAAAACCACCCGGATGATATATATATATATATATATATATATATATATATATATATATATATATATATATATATATATATATATATATATGATGTTAGGATACACATATGTGTTATGAAAGAGTTAAAGAAATTAAGTGAGATGGTCCAAACACTATTGAACTACTGCAATTAAAAGAGTTAAAGAAATTAAGTGAGATGGTCCAAACACTATTGAACTACTGCAATTATATACACTTTAGCTTGTATCTTAAAGTATGTACACACCGATACTAGAAAGTTATTGAACATATGTTAGAGTTTAATATCAAGTTATGTGATTATGGATATGTTTATATATGTGTTACTCTTGCCTCTTGGAAGTGGAAATTGCATAAGGTTGTGAAAAATGAGAAGCCTAGACATATACAAATATATACATATTACGACTTAAGTAAACTTGTAAATATAAAAATATAAATGTTTGTGTAGAAAATTTTTATTGAAAATTATATATATATATATATATATATATATATATATATATATATATATATATATATATATATATATTCGTGTTGTTTAAGGTACTGTATAGTTGCCTTATACTTGGCGTTAGAAAATTTAACATGTGCATCTATATGAGCTTTATAAGTTTATATATATAGGAAAAAGGAATTTCTCTTTTTAGTATAATAAATCACTAGATAAAATAATTATTTTAAGGAATATACCTGCTGTGGCAAAACCAATATTTTTTGTTGAAAATTAGAGTTATTTAGGGAGAAAATCAAATGAAAGTTACATGGGAATACTTAGAAAAATTGTCTATGACAATTTGTAAATGATTTTGAGCTTCGATTTGATACAAGTAGAAGCAATAATATTCTCATGTGACTATTGTGATATTCGAAGGAGGAAGAACGTTACCTATATAGCAAAATGTCAACTGTGTCAAAACTAGATTTTTATGATGGATATTGTGCTAAATTTTGACTTGGATCAAATGAATTGAAGAACATATGTATCACTAGTGTTTTCCATAAATTTTTCTATACAAATACGCCTATAGTAACCTTTGGAATTATATATATATATATATATATATATATATATATATATATATATATATATATATATATATATATATATAGTGTTGGTTGATAAATTAGAGAACACAAATTTCAATATAGAAAAATTTCTAAAAATTTACAATGATCAATATCTTACAAATATCAGTAATAAAGTTTATATACAAGTGTTGTACATGTGATATGATCTCCATATTTGGCTTTATGTATAATTTTTTGATTCTTACCAATTTCCTAGTTAGTTAGTAAAATAAAAACAATTATAAATTGCTATAATCCATGATAAGCAAGATGTGGCAAGAACCTCTTAAAATTATTTTCCTTTATTGTATATACAACTATGTATGATTTTCGGTGTTGAAATTGTTCCACCGAAGTGATCGACGAACCCGGAAATTCGAAGGAGGGTTGCTTCAGGTCTGTTATTACAATTGTGAAATTTTGGGAGTCCCGAATACAAAGGAGATTCTGCCAAAATTTTTATAAATTTCTAGATATAATCATTTTCGTAAAAATGATAATTGGTTGAACTCTACTACAAGTTACCCTAGTCACTTGACCTTAGGACTTGAACCATAAAATTTTTAGATTTGGAAAAGTTAGACTATAGGACACGTAGGACATACTTGCACGTGCAAAAAAGAGCAACAAAAAAATCTCAATGTTCGTATTCCAGGGAAGATGTACAATTTTCATGTTTCAGAATCATCCTACCAAATAAAATATTTACCGCTTAGACGTGACGTCATGAGCACACAAAACGTGTTATATAATTATTGGAGATTGAATGTTTTCCTACTAAGACGGAACAACTTGTCAAATTGTATCCTCATAAAGCGTATTGTTATTGTCACACGAGATGAGATACAAAACAGGAATAATAAATTAAACTTAAATTTTATGTTAAATAGGTGTATGTGTGTCGATAGAATTGCATTGGGGTAGGAGAGAACAATTGGATCACACTGTGAACTTTTTGCAATATCACTTGTTTAAAAGTAATGTTGATCAGTAGTTCCGACATCCGTATGAAAATACAATGATTGAGGTGAGGACTTCTCATTGGATCTAAACTCTTGAAATATATCAAAAAATTCGATAATTATTTTTATATCAATGTTACCACATGTTTTAAATTCTTGAAATAAATCAAGAAATTCAATAATTGTTTATATAAAATGTTATCACATTAAATATAATTCAATGGTTACAGAATGTTTACATGATATGATATTATCACAACACTTGTGGGACTGGAATCTAAGCATCGTCCATCCGAAAAATTTATCGGATCCCGGGTATATGGAATTATTATCGAGACAATAGATATATATATGATCCAATATGTTCTCTAAATTGTATTTGTATATAGGAATTTGTGTTGTGTATTATGACGTTCACTACCAAAATGTGATGAAATAGCGACGTTTTTAGCGACGTCGTAATAAAACATCGCTAATGTTAAAGACTTTAGTGGCTCCAAAAATAAACGTCGCTAGACGTCCCTATTGGCGACGCATAGCGACTATACTTGGGTTTTTTTAAAAGAATAGTCGCTCTAAGTTTCGTTAACGTCGCTAAACGTCGCTGATATTTTTGATTTAGCGACGTTTTTACCAACGTTGGTTATTTTTTAATTAGCGACGTCGATAAAGTCCGCAAAATTTTTCAATTAGCGACGTTCAAATTTGACGTCGCTAACACTACCAAAATGATTCAAATCAGTGACAAATTTAGCGACTCGGGACAACCACGTCGCTAATACATTAAAATTAGCAACGTTCTTTAGAAACGTCGTAATACGTCGCTATCAGCGACTGTATGCGACGGTTAGCGATAATTTTTAGTATTATGAAAGATTACGTCGCCTACAAGTTGCTAAACGTCGCTATATTTTTAAAAACAACGACATTTAGCGATACTTTTATTTTGTGCTTTTTGTGTGACTCTGATACTTTTATTTTGTGTTTATTGTGTGACTGTGATATTTCATATACTTTTGTGATATTTCGTACCCAAAAAATTCAACGGAGGGTTGCTCCGGGTCTGTCTATTTTTATGAACTATTATAAGTCTGTGTACCTCAGATCGTTCGGAGGTCGATCCTCTAGACAGAGTGCTCCTCCGGTATAGGCTACTGATTCTGGATTCTCGTCACAGAGTACTCCAGTGTACCGATCTTTAGCATCTACGACTACGTCGATGATACTACATGGCAGTACTCCTGGGACGAGTACAGGCTACTGGATGACCAGAAGGCTCATGATTGCGAAGGAAAACCGATCCAAGGTTGGATCACGCCTGAGCAGTGGACTGCGATGAGGGCTAGATTCGATGATCCGAGGTACAAGAAAAGGTCTGAGAAGGCCAAGGCGGCTAGGAAGAAGGCAGCAAAGTGGTGTGGTGGCTCGATTCCAATGACGAAATATTTTTGTCGTTTGGTATTTTTTTCCAGATATATTATTTTAATGCAAGTACGATAAAATGGTAGTAGGATAAAATATTTAATTTTAGTACTAAATAATATATTTTTAACAGGTACAAAGGGGTAAGGATGCCAACATGGTGACCGTCTTCCTAGCCACCCATCGAAAGGGCAAGAATCTCATTGATGAGAGGGCCTCGCAGACCTATGTAAGTATTACTTTACTTTGTGTTAATTTTAATATAATTTAGAAAATATGCAAATAAATATTCATGTAGTTAGTAATAAGTACCTTAGATACATTAGCAATTATCGAGTATCCAAACTTTCCTAGGCCGAGTATCTTAGGTTGCGTGAGCGGGCGACTGCTAGTGCACCTACAGCGGGAGAGGCTGATACTTTCTCGTAACCCTCTCCAGCTCCGTCGACGGACGAACTGTGGGTGATCGCCGCTGGTGGTCCCCAGAGGGTACGTACTATGGTACGAGATACTATGGCGCCCTTGTTAAGACGTAGTCCTATAGGGCCTCCACTGTAAGTGTGCATTCCCCACAGCCCTCGCAGGCATCGGTCCGAGTCAAGGAGACAGTTGACCGTCAGATTGTGTCTCTCAGTGATGAGTTGCTGCGAAGGATGGAGGAGCAGCCCCTTCCCAGCCGCAGGTGGACGATACGACGCTCATTGCACGATTTGATACGCTCGAGCGCAGCATCATGGAGCTCAGGGATATGACAACTGTTCTTAGAGCGTCGATAGAGCACAGCGTGACGGAGCTGCAGGCATCACAATTGTCCATAGGCGAGAGGCTGACGATGATGCATGATTCAATGGTTCATAGCAGTACGAGGATGTTATCTACCATGGATTCTTACAACCATCGACTAGCAGCGTTGGAGCAGATACGTCATCCTGGTGCACCTTCATCGACATAGACTCCATCGGCGTCACTGCCTTCTCCATCGACATCTGTGTCGATTTCACGGGAGTAGTATGATTTATTCTTATCCCTGATGCGCGACGGTGGTCAGCCTCCTATAGATTCGCAGTAGTCCTAGTTAGGATAGTTACTGATTGTTTGTGTTTTGACATATGATATTTGGTCATTTATGAATATTCTTTATTTTTGAGGCTTTCAGACTTTATTTTTTGCACTCAGTTGTGTGTATATTTATTGTATTCTTTACGACGAGATTTTCTCCTGACTCGGTTTGTAATCCCAATATTTCTTTTTCTTTAAATTTTACTATATTATTCTTATTAAATGTATGTTAATTTATCGGTGTTGAGTGTTCCACCGAAGGGGTCGACGAACCCAGCAAATTCAATAGAGGATTGCTCCGGGTCTACTTATATAAATTGTAAATTCATAAACTGTAGAAAGATTGGTTTGGAAACAATTCTATTTTTTATTTTTTTCACTAAAAATTTAGCGACGTTTAGCGACGTCGCTAAATCGTCACTAAATTCGTCGCTGAATACGTCGCTAATTATGTCACTAAATACGTCGCTGAATGTCGCTAAATTGCTGACATGGCAGTATTTGTCAGGTCAATAAAACGTCGCTAAATGTGTTGCAAAAGTCACTAAACAGAAAAAAATTAGCGACGTTTAGCGACATAAAATACGTCGCTAATTTAATGATGTTGCGTCACTAAACGTCGCTAATATGAAAAATATTAGTGACGCAAATATGTCGCTAGAAAATGTTGCTATAGCAACGTTTTGCGATATTTTTCCTGTCAACGACTAGCTTAAACGCGACTTCATTGAAACGTCACTAATTACGTCGCTAAATTTTTTAGCGACGTTTCTAGGCCATTTAACGACATTTTCAGACGTCAATAATTTGACTTTTCTGGTAATGGTTATTGTGTTTTTGACACCAACTAGAATAGGTTTTGTTAGAAGTAAGAAAAACTAATATTTCAAGTTAATACAATAGATCAGCAGTATGTATTTCAGTGGTCCTATTAGTATTGGTTTTATCTCCAGACATGATTATTTTTCTTAATTTTTTAATATTTATTCTTTTATTGTTTTTATCCGTTCTTGTCATAAGGAATTTCTTGTCGTTCTGACGACCTATTTTTGTTCACTAGAAGATGAATAAAATCAGGAAAAATTGTTACCTATGTATAACATTGACGAAATTGGCAAATGATAGAAGTTAGTCGTTCTGAAAGTAGAATATTTCATTTTGTAGCTGGATATGTAAATTAAAGGTTTTGGGTGAGAACTTTGGTAAATGTTATGTAAGATAATAACATCATATGTATAATATGTGAATGTTTTAGAATGTATCATTCGATATCCTGTATTTTATCCTAGAACCTACAGCCGACAATTGCAAATACAAATACTAAAGTATTGTATTATTGCGTAGCCTTGAGATGTATCATCGTACCCAGATTTTCGTACTTTGGGAGCGGGACATGTCACGTCCCAGTCCCAAAATATGCGAGACTAGGCCACGTGGCAATGGCCAACTACGTATCAGGTGGACTCCGGTCCAACTCAAAATACGTATAAGTTGTTTTGTGAGGGTCACTATCTAGATAATATAATAAATAACTCTAAGTCTCAATCCACAAGAATATGAATAGAAGAAAGGACAACATGTATAATGGTGTGTACCACAAATAATACTTGTCTGAATAGACTCTAAAGAAATAATATGAGTCTACAAATACTAAGCTACATCAGCAGAAAATAAGCAGTAAGAACAAAATAGATAAACTACGAAATACATGATACATGTAACTACTCGCAATACCTGTAAACTCGAAAGATACTCATCAACAGCTCCAGAAGAACTCAATGACAATCAACACAACAAATTTAAAAGAAAACCAGGTCCTCAGAGAGACGTAACAAGATACATAGAAATATGCCTCTAATGATACAAAAATACTGTAATAAATAAGGGTATACCGAACTAAGTGTAAATGCAATAAGAACCACGTTCGGCGCATGAGCTGCTGGCCAAATATGATCGACATAATTTCCTGGAAAAAATAGAAGCCTACTACAACATAGCGTCGTGGACGCCAGAGGCTGAATCTACTACTAATATATATATCCATGGTCATCACACCAGGTACTCCGGCGGAGGCGGCGGGTTACGAAGGAAAAAGTGTAGTCAGCCCATACATCTTGTGATTGTCCTCCCCACCCAACGATGTTGTATCTGTCGTGCACCACGATATGTCCAGCTCATACTCCTAAGTCAAGATCAAAGTATCTAAATGCTGCTGTCACGCATCTCGATTGTACCAGTGTACGGTTGGTAAAAGAGTCAGCGTCCACACATGAAACTCTCTGTGTCATAAATGTATCATGGTCATAAGAGGGATTGGAGCATCTCTCAAGTTAGGGGTTTGGCTTCTAAAAACTAAGTTACGCGTAATCGGCCAATACCGACTTGCACCCAAGTTATCTTTGGACGCGCAAAATCGCTCAATCATAATCAATATAAATACAGTTCCAGTATTTAAAGAAATGTAGACATGAGTGGCAAGGTATACTTGCCTGAATTTTCTGATGTTAAGAGAAAGAGTCTGGTCCCAAGTCCCAAGTCCAAGTCCCAGTCTAGTTGTCCAATGGTCTAAAGAACAAATAATTTAAGAACTAATTAATTACTAGGTCAAAGTCTTACTCATGCTAACTTCATTTATGCTTAATATTTGGCTCAAGGATAAAATACCCATACTCTAAATGGTTGTCTTATCAAACCCTGATCCTTCTCCTTATAGCTAGCTACCTTCATTATTGATAAGCTTCCTCCATTACTCATGTACACACCATAGCAATCCTAGTATTCTATACAACAGTGATCCACTTTATTCACTGTTAATTCGACCCTATGCACATTTTTTATATGTCTATTGTAATTCTCCTTACACAGTATTATTTTGGCTATTCCTTAATACCATATAGCATCAAAATACCCCAACCTATTAACAGGAAAATATTTCCTCGTGCACACAACCTATCCTTGCTAATACTACACCACAGCATGCTAGCATGGGTGCTATAGTTTCCCTTTCTTCCTTCACACATCATCACAACTGGGCCTTTATTCCATCATGGCCACTTTTCTCTACTACCAACATATCACCAAGTAAACTATTTTAATCCAATTCCATTCATACCACCTTCTTAACCTTCCTTCACTTTTGCGTATGCTCAAGACAGCATTTCTTAATGACATGGTTCCAGTGTTCTTAATCACATAAATACTATTTGCTATCTTCTCATAAATCACAGCAGAATTTCCTTTGCTTTAGACACCCACCCAAACTCATTAGCTAGGAATACTAAAGGCTTTACACTATTTATGGAAATCACACACATGGAAATCAAAATAACCATTCTCTCAAGGATCTTGCTATAAATCAACAGCTCCATTTACTTGCCTTCCCTCTTCAAAATCCATACATACATATCACTGAATAGTATACATCATGTATTATACCCAACTCTGGACTCCACAGGGAACATGGCTAAATACTTAAGAATATACACACACCAAAAACAATAACATAATGCCTACCATATATCTAGTGCACTTACCTTCATAAGTAATAGATGTTCTAATTGTTAGTCCCGAGGCTTACTTAAAGATGATAGAACAAGAAGTTGAAGTCGAGATCAGATGTACACACAAAAGTTTTCTCTCTGATATACCTCGATCCAACGAAGAACTAAATAATTATATAATATAGTAGCTAATTACAACTCCTTCTGAATCACATAATCCAAGAACCAAAAACATGTTCTTCCTTGCAAACGCAGTTGCAATTGAGACTGAACGTTTACAACTAGAAGAAGAGGAGAGAAATATAGAATAAAAATTATTCTTGCTGGGGTGGTGAAGACCACCATTGCTCAAAATAAGATTCGTCCTCTATCGACGATCAGCTCCCAGGAGCCAGCAATTTCTCAGTAGAACTTCTGGAACGCTCATAGTCACATCTTTGTGTGACTCGAACGAACTCCTTTTGGACTCCTATTTTTCAATTTTTGGTATATCTCAAAAGGAGGCTAGAGGGCTCTTAATATAAGGAATGATGGAAGCCCATCCTCCTCTTCTTTTCGATATGGGACTAAAAAATCAATATACAAAATTGATATCCCACAATCGCAGCCCAATGTATAGCCTTCTCAGTACCCGCTCAACGTCCGTTCATACAACACGCGCATGCAACCCGAGCATAAAGTTCACGTATAAAACGAGCGTACGAGCGCAACAAAAGCGCACAAGCGCCTTGTGACGATGCTAAGGACAAAGTGTGCCAACAAAGTGCCACTTTGCGCCCTTGAGCCTGATTCCGAGTCCGAGTTCGAGTCGTTAAGCCCCTTTGGGGCTTAGCTCCTATGAAATAATATCCAAAAGCATGACAAAAAAGCTTAATACTTTCATTGAGGAGTTAATCATTTTTCTCCTAATAAAATACCCCCATATGGCACCATATGCCCCACCACATCTCAAGTGTACACCTCAACTCATACAAAGTATTATATTGAGATACACACTTGGTGGTGTAGCCAATGTGGGACTATTTTTCTTAGACAAAAGGAAACAACATCAACAATCTCCCATATATCTCAATATATGGGTTGAGCATTCCCCATTGTGACTGTCAATTATGCATTAGGATAGATATCGCTTTGACTTGAATCTTCCCGCATGGATTAAATAATAGTATGATAAAAGAATGGACTAGGCTTTGAATTCTGTATCATAATTGTAATTCTTCACCCTCACACAATGACAATATATGTGCTTTTGGTTGCACATTAAAGGCCAGGTGCACGCCTGGTTTCAGTGTATGTATCTTGTGTGTCTACAAGTTTACCCTCAAGAGATGGCCTATACCTCTTTTCCTACACTCTAGGTGAGTTCTTTTAAAGAGTCCTTGGCATGAAGCCTTACACTTCCTTGTGGTGCTACTCCGCTATGACATGGCCTAAAGCTGAGGTCCCACCTCATTGTGGTGTCATCCACTGTAGCATGAGGTCCCAGCCTCTTTATAGTGCCAAATTATGTAAAACCCCTATTCCCAGAAATCGTATATACCCTTATAATTATTAATTTAATTATAGTAATTAGTGGCTAATTAGGAGAAATAGATTTTTAATAATTTTTATTTTAGGTGTTGGTGCACTTAGAGGATTTATGGGACCATTAGAAATTTTTTGAAATTTATTTCATGTAGGAGACCCCTTGAGCAGTTGCTAGCTTAATGTTATGTATTAGTGTAATTCTAGATTTTTTTATGAGTATATACGTATATATAAATATGTATATACATATATACTTTAAAGAAAAATATAGAAAAAAAAACATAAACTATTAAATAACTATTCCTTACTAATACTACCAACTATAACCAAGCCAGCAAACCATTACTTACTCCTAGCAACCAAACCAAACACCAGCCGCCCACATTTGCTTATGCAAATACCCACTGCTATTAATCCCAAGCAACCCAACCCCTTAGCATTGTGAGCCGCTGAAGCAAACACAGACCCACGTACCCGCGGAAAACCCTTCCTCTTATATATATATATATATATATATATATATATATATATATCATTATTTATAAAATCCTAACCCTAAAATCATCCAAACTCTTCATCTTCCCATCTAGACCTAGTGAGCGCCGCCACTGCAGCCGGAGAACCCCGCCAGGCCGTCCAAACCGATCCCGACGACCACGACCCCGCGCACTGCAGATTCCACAGCGAGGTACCTGCGTTCTGGAGTTATTTTCCATCGACTCGCTCAACCAAATGCCACCCCGTCTTCACCGGTATGCTCATCCCTTAACCCTCTTCTATATATGTGTGATAGTAGACCTCGAACAACGTGTAACCATAGGCGAAAATAATGTCAAAGTTGGAGGAAATAGACCAAATTCTGGGATCGCAGAAAACTACGGTGATCACCCATGTTTCCGAGTTCGTATCTCCCACCACAGTGATCCAAATTCGATGATTCTTTTGGTATGCGTAGACCACTTGACCTAGTTTAATTTCTGTTAAATAACCCTAGATTATTAACTACTGTAGACAGAATTAAATTCGTTGGAAAATCTCGCGAACCCACTTTTCCCAGATTTCCAAAAGTTGTGAAACAGAGCACGCCCCGCCAAACGGGACCGCCCCGTCTTATACCAAGGGTACCAAACGGTGCGCGCAGCGTAACCGTACATGTGAGAGTTCACAAAAACTGATTCGGACGCGTGTGCGCGTCGGAATCAGCCCATATCCGCGGACAAATCCTGTATCGCAACTTTTGTGAAAGTCGCGCGCATTTTGTGCACGCTCGTCAGATTGTGACGAAACTTGCGCCACTGGACTCGTGGTAACGCGCTGGTCCTGTGACCCAATTTTCACATAATTCTGAGACAATTGACCAAGTCGTCAATTGGCGGGCCGTACGGTTGACTTTTTGGGCGAAATTGTGTTCGGCCCATCGGAATTCATATTTGGACATACCGTTGGGTTCATATTGACATTTAGAATAATTTGACCTATAATTTGTCCCATTTAAAGACCTTTACCCTTGGCACACTTTTTGGTGCAAAGTGGGCCACACGTGGACCCCACTTTTAACCGAAATTACCGTTTTGCTCCTGTGTCCAAATTGGACGAAAGGGAAGTATTTTTTTTAGATATTTTGCTCATTCCGGAAACGTTGGTGATGTCTATTTCAGCATCTGGAGACGTTTGTTCGGAGGCCATTAGTTCCAAATCCCGTGTCCTTGACATTGGACGCTTACACTTTACAGATTTCTTGCCAGGCAAGTATACCTTGCCATTGTACTATATTTACATTCCATATGATGCATGCATGATTATTTCTGTTTATTTAGTTCATTTATTTTAACTGCTATATAAATTGTGCGTCCAAGGAAACTTGGGTGCAACGACGGTGTCGTCGTACTCTGTTTTTATTTATGTATATGCATTGGACCTATTTTATGAGACTACCCCATCTTCATGAGCATTTATGTTTCATTGGCCATGACACTATTCTTACACGAGTGTGAGTCACATGTAGGACACGGACTTGCGTACTCGGCTGGCCACTGGTATGGATAGGTCGTACGACGGATAGGGATAACTGCCGATAGAAACTGTGCATGCTAGTAGACCTGGCAGTTATTAGAGGTTTATCGTGTCATGGACATGACATGCTTAGAGCATTGGGTGGTGTCACGCCCCAGTCCCAAAATACCGAGGGACCAGACACGTGGCAATGGCCAACAGCACGCACCGATGGACAAACCCAATTTAATGGATCCATCAGGGCGTACTTAAGCTGTAAAATAAATTCTACGACAACATGGCACAACTAATCTCATCCACACAAGATAAAATATGATCCACAGATATAAGAAATCTAAATCATCAAACAGTCTCACAAAGGGCTTTAAAAATGATTCCGGAGTCCAATAAATTCGCAGAAAATTACCCTATGTCCGGTTTTCCATTTTACACCATAAAATATTATTTCTATAATATTTTAACATCAATTATCAGCAGATAAAAATCTTTTAATCATAAATTCCTAAGTTTTAATTCCAGAAAAATACCGAAAAATTGGGAAAATTTTTTATTAAAATATTCTGAAAAATCAGGGTGTTTACAATCTACCCCCCCTTAAGAGGATTTCGTCCTCGCAATCAAAGAATGAACTACTAAAGGAAAGAACTATGGAAATTACAAGAATGCTTAGGTTATAACTGCATCCGCGAATAAGTGAGGATAACGCTGGCGCATACTATCCTCCCGTTCCCAGGTCGATTCGCCAGGAGAATGATGTTTCCAAGCTACACGAACCAGTCTAATTGTCTGTCCTCGCAATGTCTTCTCACTGTAGTCGAGGATGCCAACTGGTTGCTCTTCATACCTCACGCTAGGGCCCACTGCGATCTCTGAATGATCGACCACGTGACTTGGGTCGGTCACGTACCTTCTCAGCTGTGAGACGTGGAATACGTCATGCACTCCCTCTAAGTACGGAGGTAACGTTAGACGATAAGCCACCTCACCAATGCGCTCTAGAATATCAAATGGCCCGATATACCGTAGGCTCAACTTGCCTCTGCTCCCAAATCTGATAGTACCACGAGTGGGCGAGATCCTCAAGAATACGTGCTCTCCTTCTTTGAACTCTAGGGGACGCCTGTGCATATCAGCCCAATGCTTCTGTCTGTCCTGAGCTGCTCGAAGATAATTCTGAATTTATTTTACCTTCTCCACTGTCTGCATTATCAATACTGGACCCAGTATTTGACGTTCACCAACGTCACTCCAACATATTGGCGATCTGCACTTCCTTCTGTATAATGCCTCGAATGGTGCCATCTGAATGCTGGCCTGATAACTGTTGTTGTAGGAGAACTCCACCAAGTGTAAATGATCTTCCCAAGATCCTCCAAAGTCTAGCATACACGATCGTAACATATCCTCCAAGATCTGAATCGTGTGCTCCGATTGACCATCTGTCTGTGGGTGGTAAGCTGTGCTGAATTTGAGTCTGGTGCCCAGACTCTCTTGCATGCTTCGCCAGAAATGAGATACAAATCTCGAATCTCGATCCGATACAATACTAACCGGCACTCCATATAATCTAAAAATTTATCGTATATACATGTCAGCTAGTACCTCTGTGGACTGTCCAACTCTAAATGGCAAGAAGTGTGCCGATTTAGTGAGTCTATCCACGATAACCCATACCGCATCTCTTCCGCTGGGGCTCCTTAGAAATCCTGTGACAAAATCCATCGTGATATGTTCTCACTTTCATTCTGGTATAGGTAGTGGCTGTAACATACCTGCAGTCCTCTGATGCTCGGCCTTTACTTGCTGACAGACTAAACATTTAGCCACAAATCTTGCAATCTTCCTTTTCATTCCATGCCACCAGTAATACTGCCTCAAGTCTCGGTACATCTTGGTTCCTCCTGGGTGAACAGAGTACATAGAGCTATGTGCTTCAGTCATTAACTCCTGTCTCAATTCTCTATTTGGAACATACAGGCGATTCCCAAACCGTAATGTCCCGTCTTCATGTATGGGAAGTCTCGTCTGCATGCCTGCTTCTGTCCTCTCTTTAAGTCTTCGAAATCTAGCATCGGTGGGCAATGCCTCTTTAATTCTTTCCACAAGTGACGACTTAACTTCGAGATTAGCCAGCACGCCACTCTGTCCTGGTAAAACAACCTCTATCCGAAGCTCCTGCAGATCTCTCAATAACTCAGGCTACATCATCAAGAAATAAGTCGTAGGCTTCCTGCTGAGTGCGTCTGCTACGACATTCGCATTTCCCGGATGATACTGCAGATCTATGTCAAAGTCTACCATCAACTCCAGCCAACGTCTCTGTCTCATGTTGAGCTCCTTCTGAGTATATACATACTTCAGACTCTTGTGATCAGTAAAGATTTCTACCTTCTCCCCATAAAGATAGTGCCTCCAAATCTTCAGTGCAAATATAACTGCTGCTAGCTCCAGATCGTGTGTTGGGTAGTTCTTCTCGTGGACCTTCAACTGTCTCGATGCATAAGCAATAACTTTGCCATGTTGCATCAAAATATATCCTAATCCACTACCTGATGCATCACTGTAAACAACAAAACCTCCTGACCCTGAGGGAAGAGTCAAGACAGGTGCTGTTGTCAATCTTCTCTTCAATTTTTCAAAAGCCTTCTGGCAGTCTTCTGTCCATGTAAACTCCTGGTCTTTACGTGTCAACTTCGTCATCGGCTCCGCGATCCTTGAGAAATTTTTTACAAACCTTCGGTAATATCCTGCAAGTCCGAGAAAACTTCTCACCTCTGCGACTGATGTAGGTGTAGGCCAAGTCTCTATTGTCGCAACTTTCTCTGGATCAACTTAAAGTCCTTCTCCTGAGATAATATGTCCCAAGAAAGGTACTTTATCCATACAAAACTAACACTTACTGAGTTTGGCATATAACCTCTCCTGTCTCAAGGTCTCTAACACAATTCTGAGATGCTCCTCGTGCTCTTCGTGGCTCTTGGAATATACTAGAATGTCATCAATAAATACAACCACAAATTTATCCAGGTACTGATGAAAGACTATGTTCATCAAACTCATAAATACTGCTGGCGCGTTGGTTAAACCAAACGACATTACCAAGAACTCATAATGTCCATACTTGGTCCTGAAAGCTGTCTTCGGTATATCCTCCTTCCTTACTTTAATCTGATGATAGCCGGATCTAAGGTCAATCTTCGAGAATACCTTAGCACCACTCAATTGATCGAATAGATCATCAATGCGTGGTAAGGGATACCTGTTCTTGATGGTCACAGCATTTAGTGCCCTGTAGTCAATGCACAACCGTACTGTTCCATCCTTCTTCGGCACAAATAATATGGGTGCTCCCAAAGGTGAAACACTGGGCCGAATAAAACTCTTCTCCAAAAGATCATCAACTTGTTCCTTCAACTCCACTAACTCCTTAGGTGCTAACCGATATACTGATAAAGTGATAGGCTCTACTCCTGGAGTTAAGTCTATTGTGAATTCTATTTTCCGATCAGGCGATAAACCTGGAAGATCATCAGGAAATACATCCACAAACTCAGATATGACTCTTGGGTAACCTGTCTCCCTTTCTACAGATAGTACCCTAAGAGTAGGCTGAACTCCTTACTCTACAGCTCCCCGAAGAAACTCAAATTCTGGATGTCCAGGCGGTCTAAATATAACCCGTCCAAGTCGGCAATCAAGAGTCGCATGGTACTGACTTAACCAGTCCATACCAAGTATAACATCATAATCCGGTATGGAAAAGATCAGAAATTGAGCTCGCATCTCTCTTCCACAGACTACTACAGAACATGATCTACAGACGTCACTAACTGGGATAATTCTACCTCCCGTAAGAATTCTCTTTATCTTCGGAAGGGGTGCGGTAGCTACTCTATGGGTGGCTACAAAGCTAGCTGCTATAAATGAATGCGATGCTCCAGAATCAAATAAAGCTACAGCTGGTAAGGAAGCTACTAAAATAGTACATGCGATAACCTCTCCTGCGGTAGCTTCCTCCTCAACGGCCAATGTAAATGCCTGGCCTCGTCCCTGAGCTTGGCCTCTCTGCTGCTGAGCCTGCTGAAATAGAGCTGCCTGTGGTGCCAGTGGTGGTCTCTGCTAATTTCCTCCTGGAACTGGTGGTCTGGCTCCTCCAACTCCTGTCTGCGGTGCTCCTACTGCTGGATAAGCTGGTCGTGGTGCAGGTAAAGCTAGTCTCGGTGCTCCCTCTCTGCGCTCGATCACTAATAGAAAAAGCGGGATTAGCGACATATTTTAGCGACTCCTGGTATAAACGTCGCTAAATCAGCGACTCCATTAAAAATGTCGCTAAACGTCACTAAATGGCGACATTTAGCGACGTTCAGCGACTTTTATTAAGATTTTGAAAGATGAGTCGCTATAAGTTTAATTAAGGTCGCTAAACGTCGCTAATATATCTGATTTAGCGACATTTAGCGTCGTAATTAGTGACGTATATGTCAATTTTAATTTAGCGACGTTTTTATTAGACGTCGCTAAACGTCGCTAATTTTTGGTTAATTAGGGCTCAGATTCTTTTCCCCCATCTGTCAAAAATTTCAAAATTTTTTGATTTCCCCCGCCCCCCCTCTCCGGCGACCGGCTTTCCACGGCTGCGGCTACTCCGGCACCCCCCTCCTCCTCCTCGAGCTCTAGGTAATCTTTCTCTCTCTCTCATGTGACACTGACACAACTGATGATTGGACAGACACGACACACGCACACAGACACGATACACGCAGACAGACACTGACAGACACACACGACACACACACAGATGCAGATACACACACACACACACACACTCACACAGACACTGACATGGGACTGATTTACACAGGGAGTCGAGTTCTTTACTGTGTCTTCACTGTATGTGCACTGTGTTGGCACTGATACCTCAGTGTATCATTCAGTGGAGAGCTTGGGTTTCTTTGTATGGGTAGTTCAGTAAAAAAGGAGTGAGGGTTAAGGTTTTTTTAAGTATTTAGCTAAGTTTTCAATCATGAGATATTTGGTGGTGTTGAATGTGGGTAGTATTGTTTTACATGAAGGTAGGGCTATGTTGAGCTTAGTGTATCAGTAAGCTTAGTGTATTAGTGAGTTTAGTTTAGTGTATCAGTGAGTTTAGTGTACTAGTGAGTGAGTAAGTTCAGTGACTTTATATTTTTGTGTGAGGGAGGGAAAGTTCGGGCCGTAAAATTGTGCATCAGTATGCCAGTGTATCAGGGGGGAATCGGTTTCACTATGGTGTGCACAGTGTGCCTCGACCACACTGTGTATCAGTGTACTAGTGGTCGAGGGGGGATCGGGTTGAGGAGCTTGCGATGAGCAGCAACGTGGAGTCAGCCTCGAGAAGGAGCAGTCATTGTACCCAGAAATGCACAGGGGTATTCGTGCAGTCAGTGACAAAAGAGATGTACAACTTTATGAAGGGGATGCACAGCAAGGTAGTTAACTGCAATAGCAGCAGCAGTAAGAAGGGCCAATGCAACATTGTGCTTGGGTATTGGTGTTGCAGTAGGAGTTCAGTGTATCAGTCGAGCCCTGCAATAATGCAGCAAGGGCACAATATAAAGGAAGAAGTTCAGCAGTAGGAAAGTATCACCAGTGTGCAGTCAGATGTGCACAACATATTGTAGGAGGCACGACTCAGTGAACAACTGAATAAGCATTTCGGTATCTGCACAGTGCCTTTAGGTAGTTAGTTTTAGATGTTTTAGTGAGTTGAGTTAGACTGTACACACACTGATACTCTTGTATCAGTTAGGGTATGGAGCAGTGGTAGTAGCAGGGTGAGGGGTTCCAGGTAGAAGTGTTGATGGATGCTCGAGCCTTGTAGTGGGAAGTGAGAAGGAGGTCTGCAACAGTGAGCAGGCAACTGAAGAGGAAAACCATCAGCACTGTGTCATTTCAGCAACCATGTATCAGTAAGTATCAACAAGTCCCACTGTATCAGTATCCATTTTCAGTTGCATTTAGTGAGCTATGTATACTAGTGTTAGTTAGCTTAGTGTCAAGGTATTGGTTAGTTGGTTTAAGATGGGTTAGCATGAGTTATTGGGTAGAAGTTAAGGGTATCAGTTTAGTATTAAATTAGTACATAGTTAGTGTAGTTAAATAGTTACTTACTGATATACTTGATTTTGTTAATAGTTAGCTAAGTAACTATATGTCCTAGTAAGCATTGTATACAGTAAAGAACCCAAGCTTTTACCAATAGTATAAAATATTAAAAAACTAAGAGACTTGGCCTCTTTTCAGTTGTTTTGAATATTGCTTATTTTAGACTTTGATAAATGAAAGTATGTATTATATCAGTTATGATTTTTATAGTACGGTTAAGTTATGAAGTTAGGTGATAAACCACTGTATGTAATGATTTATATGATACATACTGTCATTTTTGCAGAAGTATCTAGAAATGGATATGAATTACTATCTGCGTCATCGTTCGTGGATGTACAACCGTCATCCTGATGGCATGTGCAGTGTGCGGGATGAATTCATTGAGGGTGTATAGCAGTTCCTGCAGTTCGCCAAGGCTTTCCCTCAGTACATGGACGATACCAAAATTAAGTGTCCGAGTGTGAGATGTCGCAACAGAAAATATCATCCAGAAGTGAAAGTTACATATCATTTATACTCGAAGGGCTTCACGCCGAATTACTATCAGTGGACCGCGCACGGAGAACTTGTATCTCTAGCATCGGATTCGGAGCCCTATGTGGAGCCGTATATGGATGTCCAAGACCATGATGCTTACGACGATGGGTTGGTGAACATGGTTTATGATGCGGCGGGGCCTAGTTTCAATCCGGACAATTATGATGAGGCGGGACCTAGTTTTAATCCGGACAATTATGATGCAGCTGAGGAGGCACCGAATGCCGATGCTGCAAAGTTTATGGAGTTGCTGGAGAATGCAAGGACTCCACTATATCCTGGTTGTGAGGATCATTCACCGTTGAAGGTGGTTACAAGATTATTGAGCATCAAGTCCGATTTTAATATGTCGCAAGAATGCTATAATCGACTGCTCGATTTGATTATAGAGATCTTGTTCGAGGGTGCAAAGTTGCCTAAAGAATTCTATCGATCTAAGAGGATGGTGAGATCGCTTTGGATGATATACGAGAAAATTGATGCATATCGCAACGGGTGCATGTTGTACTACAAAGACGACAAGGATGAAGATGCGTGCAGATTCTATGGTGCTGATCGCTACAAGGCCACTGTTAGAGGAAAGTCTGTCGGTGCAAGGAAGCCTACCGATTCGATGCACTACTTGCCTTTGACGCCGCGGTTGCAGCGGTTGTTTATGGTTAAGGAGACTGCAGAAAACATGAGTTGGCACAGGAGAAAACAGATTGAAGGAGTATTGGATCATCCATCCGATGGAGAAGCATGGAAGCACTTTGATCGAGAGTATCCATATTTTGTCGATGAAGCGCGTAATGTCAGATTAGGGCTCTCCTCTGACGGTTTTATCCCATTCGGACTTTCGGGCTCCCAGTATTCGTGTTGGCCTGTGATCGTCACTCCGTACAATCTACCGCCTTGGATGTACATGAAGACTCCGTATATGTTCCTAACCGTTATTATCCCGGGTCCGAACAATCCGAAGAGGAACATCGATGTGTATTTACAACCTTTGATAGATGAGTTGAATCAGTTGTGGGAAGTAGGTGCCAACACGTACGATGTTTCTAGAAAGCAGAATTTCCAGATGAGGGCAGCACTTATGTGGACCATCAACGATTTTTCGGCCTATGGAATGTTATCGGGATGGAGCACCCATGGTCGTCTCTCATGTCCGTATTGCATGGACCGTTCTCAGGCTTTTTGTTTGAAACACGGAGGCAAACCGTGCTTCCACGGGACGAGTATGAGGAGTTCTTATCCTTCAAGCGCGCCGATGGTCAGCCTTCTGCAGATCCGCAGTAGTATAGTTATTTTTATTATTATTTAGGATGCGATTGTATATTATGAATTATTGATACTTCAACAATAGGCATGATGTATGATGCTTCTTGTGGTCTTTAATTTTTTAGTTAATTTAATCTTGCATATCCACATTTGTCCTATACTATAATAATTTTTTTTTATGTGGCCCGACATTTCGTACGGGACTTTGCGCATACTTCGTTGCACGTCTTGTGGGCCCACTGTCCCCCTCAACTCCCACCATTAATAAATGGAAGGAATAATACGCCTCCATGGCTTGATCCATTGATCTTCCGCCACCTAGTCAGGAACTTATACCTCTCTTCGGTAAACACAATGGTCACTCGAGTTCGATTTCTATATTATGAATTATTGATACTTCAACAATAGTCCTTGGTATTGGATACTTATCTCATAATTGTACTGTTCATCTTATATATTGTTAAACTTTGGCTACATCTACAATTCCAGCATTGAATACTTAATTCCAGCATTGAATACTTACTTGATATGTCCCCACAAGGCACAATACAATGTCTAATATATATAGTTCCCAAAATATTAATATATCGACCTGACAAATGTTGAACATTATAACGAAACATTGGAAAATACATATTAATTATATGCATTTTGGGAGAGAAAGAAACCATGGCCTTGAGAGCATTAAAATGTCTGGAAGAACTTAATCTCATACATGTTATAATAGGCATGATGTAATAAATAACAAGTGATGGAAAGTGGAGAGAAAACAAATAATTGCATATAATCTTCAAATCAGGGTTTTAAAAAGCTAACCGAAGATTGATCTGGACAAGACACTGGATCAGACCAAATCGGTTCAACCAGTAGATTAATCTAAGTAGCCCCAAGTTAAATTCCTTCTGGACACTAATTTTTTTTTTAGTTAGCGACATTTTTAGCGACGTTTAGCGACGTTAACTTACGTCGCTAAATACGTCGCTAATTAGCGATGCTGTAACAAGTCGCTAAATATGTCGCTAATGACGTCGCTAAAATGTCGCTATATGTCGCCAATTGCTGATATGGCAGAATAGCCAGGTCATTAAAGACGTCGATGTAACGTCGCTATATAAGTCGCTAATCAGCGACATTTAGCGACTTTAATAAATGTCGCTATTTAGTGACTCGGCGTCGCTAAACGTCGCTAAATTTTGCGACACATTAAAGTCGCTAAAAAAGTTGGTATAACGACGTTTAGCGACTTTTTTTTTTGCGACTTGGTTTTTTCCGACAACTTTATAACGTCGCTAATTACGTCGCTAAACCAAATTAGCGACGACATTTGGTTTTTTAGCGACGTTTTTAGACGTCGCTAATTTGACTTTTTCTGGTAGTGGGTGTAGTCTCTGGTTTGATGCTGGTTGGATCTGCAAGCCAGGCATAGTCCTAACTTGCGTCTGCATTCTCTCTCAATGTGACCTACCTTGCCGCAGTGGTGACAAGTAGGGAGAGATATGGCCCTGTGTGCTGTTCTCTCTAGCATACTCCTCTGGGACCGTTTTGCTGAATCTCCATGTGCTGTCCTGGATGGTGCTGGTATGATTGGCCTCTTCAGATTTGACTCCCTTCTAGTAACGCGCTTCATGCGTCGTGCTGCTGCAAGGACGTCGGTATATGATGTAGGTACGACCGATCCAATCAACCTCTGTAGCTCGAACTTCAGTTCGTCAAAGAACTTCTCAGCTTTCTCTTCCTCTGTCGAAATCAAGGTTGGGGCGAAGCAACTTAGACGAATAAATTCTGCGTTGTATTCTTCCGCTGACATATTGCCTTGGATAAGGCGGTTGAACTTGTCTCTGAGCTCCGACCGTGCAACTGCTGGAATATACATCTCTCGGAAGAGTCTGGAGAACTCTTCCCAAGTGACTCGGTCCTGTCCGAGCCTCCTTTCTTCTGATAACCACCAATGATGTGCATTTTCAGTCAACTGCATCCTGACCGCAGTCATCCATTTCTCTCTCGGAAGTTCAGCTGCTTCCAACTGGTGCTGTATGTTAGTGAGCCATTCGTGAACTTCTGTTGGCCCCTCTTTACCAGAAAAGGTACGAGGCTTGAGCTGACAAAAATCGGTGATAGATCCCGTCGCTGATCGCCTCGCTGGTGGGTTTGCCTGCTCCATTGCTGATACTAGGCTGGTTCTCAAATACTCTGCCTCGTGACGCTGAGCCTCGTGCTGAACTTGCTGCTGGGCTTGCATCATGGCATACATCATCTAAAAAATCTGTTATCCGTCCATGGCTTGCTCTGGCGGGAAAACTGGCATCTATCGAGTGAACTGTGGCGGAGGTGGGATATCATCACGCCGGAACCTTGGATTAGGTTGGCCGGTTTGATTGCTTTGCGATGATTGTCCTCCATTCCCTGGTGTCACTCCGTCTATATAAGTAACCACAGCGTCGTGTGGCGTATCCAAGGGATTCTTATCTCCGTTCCTGGGATCCATTACTCTGCAACCAAAAGATAAACTATAAGAACGCTCAGAGGAATCAACACAGGATGCAAATCAAGTAACAATTTCGAGTTCGATATAGAGTTCAAAATGGTTCAAATAATGGATGAGATCCTATAACTTATCCTATCCTTTAGGGCAGGCTTGTTCGGTCCCTAAGTTGAAATCGAACGTTTTAGTCGTAGACCTGCATAGGCTACCACAAAAACCAGGTCACGCCCCAGTCCCAAAATACCGAGGGACCAGACACGTGGCAATGGCCAGCAGCACGCACCGATGGACAAACCCTATTTAATGGATCCATCAGGGCGTACTTAAGCTGTAAAACAAAGTCTACGATAACATGGCACAACTAATCTTATCCACACAAGATAAAATATGATCCACAGATATAAGAAATGTAAATCATCAAACAGTCTCACAAAAGGCTTTAAAAATGATTCCGGAGTCCAATAAATTCGCAGAAAATTACCCTATATCCGGTTTTCTATTTTATACCATAAAATATTATTTCTATAATATTTTAACATCAATTATCAGCAGATAAAAATCTTTTAATCACAAATTCCTAAGTTCTAATTCCAAAAAAATACCAAAAATTTGGGGAATTTTTTTATTAAAATATTCTGAAAAATCAGGGTGTTTACAGGTGGGAAGAACAACAAGTAAGGCATTTGGGCTCCTTTGTACTTTTTCTCTTGTAATCCGTACGCTCCGCCGGAGATGCGCGGTCATGATGACCATTATATATTATATATTATCAGGCGGGCCTCCGCCGTTCAAAAGACGACGTACCTTTGTAGGCCCCTGGATCTCCAAGAGAACCATGCCAATCCCATTTTAGCCAGATAGCCCACTTGGTGGAAAGTTGTTCTCAAACTACATTCACTTAGACGGTTAGGCGACCCCATTGGATGTTTATATTTTAGTACTTTATTGGCATATTTATATGTATCTTGTTACGTCCCTCTGAGGAACTGGTCCCTTTCCAGATATAGATGAGCAGGAGTACCCGCAGGAGTATGGACCTGGACCTGACGCTACCTATCAGTATGAGGAGATCTTACCTTCGAATTATATGTGATCCATTGCAGCTGTTTAGAGATTCTAGTTGCTATTCTTTTCGAGACATTTATTCTTATATTAGAGTTTATTCTCTTCTCTCTTTAGTAGTTTTGGTATAGTCGATTTACAGTGGATTTGTTTCCACCCGACTATCACACTTTGAGATTTTTTATTTGAGACCGCTTATTTGATATTCAGTTATTGATTTCCATTTATTTATTATTTGTGCTATAGATGATATATAGATTTGCATGTAACTTGTTGTGACGGTATATTACCACTATGGATTGGATATTCATGTACAGCGTACGTGCGTATATGGTTTCCATATATTGGAGTTCGTATACATACGGCTAGCGTATTACGTATTCCTAGTCCTACGTATTTTGGGACTGGGGCGTGACATATTTTTAGTGGTGGCCCATGCAGGTCGAGAATATATTGTCTCGGTTACGTAACTGTACCGAACAAGCCTGCGTATAGGAATAGAATATAAGGATATCATCCACGCTTGACTGGAACTCATCCTTCCTATTTAATACTTGCATCCTGTTTGATTTTTTTACTTTTTCTAATCGTTTCGTACATCACCTACAGAGAGATGGACATGCAAAATGGATGTACTGCCGCCGATGGCGACCCAACTTCTGGAGTCAATGGTCAGACTCAAGGAGGGACCCCAACGATTCCTAGGCTTCCGGGGCCAGATGGACAGACTCACACTCCAATTCCATCTGATCTTTCCGCTTCACCTATTGGGAACCTTCCAGCTTTCCCAGTACCGCAAGATGGCCAAGCGCAGATGTTCCAATTCTTTCAGATGATGATACAGGAACAGAGGCAGCAGGTAGCCGAGCAGAGGCAAGAATTTTTGGCAGCACTGGAGAGGATGGCTGCACAAGCTACTGTACCAGACCAAGTACTAGCTTTAGTACCTCGAGCTAGAGTGGGATCAGTAAAGGATTTTATTCAGATGGGTCCAAGGCCGTACAAGGGCACTGAGAGCCCAGAGGAGACTACCAACTGGATCACTCACACGCAGAAGCTACTGGAGGCATCACAGTTACCTACGGACCAATGGATGACTGGTGTACGGACGCTTCTAGATGCTAATGCTCATCACTAGTGGGAATCCATGGAGCGCTAGTTGGGTACTTACCAGACTTGGGAGCAGTTCTTGGAGTGCTTCGAGGGAAAGTACTTCCCGGACACCGTCAGAGATACCTTATAGGATCAGTTTCTTCACCTAGAGCAAGGGAACCGAACAGTTGACGAATATGATGCCGAGTTTAGTCGACTCAGCAAATATGGTGCTGCTTTGATACCAGATGACTTGGCTAAGGCTAAAAGGTTTCATCGAGGACTGACCCAGGAGCTACAACATTATATAAGCTCGCAGTCCCGAGTCTCTTATGCTGAACTACTGACAGAAGCCAGATTACAAGAAACCATTAGCCTAGGAAAGGGAGGTCAGCTGAGGACACAACAAGGATCAGCAAGGATACAGCAGGGACCGGCAAGGACACAACAAGGAGGACCTATCAGACGTCCCTTGGCACAGCAGCATCAGCAACACAAAGCCGGACCGTACCAGATTCCAGAGAAACCCCAATATAATTATTGTAGGAGGATCGAACATATTTTAAGAGATTGTCAGACCCGCTTGGGTCAGTATATGAGATGTGGCTCCGGATAACACCTGGTGAGAGACTGCCCAATGTAGCAGACACTTCCACCACCAGTTCAAAGATTAGCGCTTTCAATACCGAAGCCAACTCAGCAGATGACTGGACCGGGAGCACCTCGACCCCCGGCAGCAGGAGGATTTCAGAGAGGACCACCGCTACCTATCCAGGAGGATCAGTATACGAGGGCCAGGCATGGACAGCCACAGAGGAACGGGCGAGCTTTTGCATTGGAGGTAGATGACATGGATCATGAGGTGGATGTCATAGCAGGTATTACTCTTACTTTTACTTTTCCCGCTGTGACATTGTTTGATACGGGAGCCACCCACTCATTCATATCATCTAGTTTTATTACCAAACACAATATTGCTTCTACACCTTTATCTAGTTGTGTTAGAATTCTTACTGGAGGAGGAGTTATACCAGTTAGCCGAGTTTGTAGATCGGATCCTATAGTGATACGTGGCAGAGAGATAAACGCCCAACTCTTAGTCCTTCCTATGCCATCTTTTGATATTGTGCTTGGAATGGACTGGCTAAGCAAGTACCACGCTTTCTTTGATTGCTTTGGAGGAAGCATTCCTTTTAAGGTACCAGGCCAGCCTGAACTTGAGTTTGCACGAGGTTCTACAGAAATCCTTGATGGTATGCAGCTCACAATGGACGATGTTGTTTATCATCCTATTATTTCAGAATTTCTAGACGTCTTTCCAGAGGATTTGCCAGGACTACCCCAGACAGAGACGTAGAGTTTTTAATTGAACTAGCACCCAGAGCAGCACCTATAGCATCGCATGTTTATAGACTAGCGAAGAAGGAAATGGATGAGCTGAAGGCACAGTTGAAAGAACTAGAGGAGAAATGTTTCATCCGACCATGTGCATCACCCTGGGGAGCACCAGTGTTGTTTGTACCAAAGAAGGATGGGTCAGTGCGTATGTGCATTGACTACAGAGCCTTGAATGCAGTGACTGTGAAGAACAAATATCCATTGCCACGCATTGATGACCTATTTGATCAACTCAATGGAGCTAAGGTGTTCTCGAAGATAGATTTGAGATCGGGATATCACCAGGTAAAGGTACGAAAGCAGGATATTCCGAAGACCGCATTTAGAACAAGATACGGGCACTACGAGTTTTTGGTCATGCCATTTGGATTGACCAATGCTCCAGCGATCTTTATGGACTTGATGAATCGAGTCTTCCACCAGTACATGGACCAGTTCATGGTCGTCTTTATAGATGATATACTTGTCTATTCGAAGAGCCACGAGGAGCACGAGAAGCATCTGCGGATTGTTCTAGAGACTTTGAGGAGAGAGCAGTTATATTCAAAGCTCAGCAAATATGAGTTCTTCTTGGACAGTTTCATTTCTTGGGCATGTTGTTACAGGAGATGGTATTTCTGTTGATCCAGAAAAGATCTCAGCAGTTGAGACATGACATGTTCCTAAATCAGCAGCTGAGGTAAGGAGTTTCCTTGGACTTGCGGGATATTACCGACGGTTCGTGGAAAACTTCTCAAGGATAGCGGCACCTATGACTCGTTTGACTTGTAAGGATCAAGAATTTATATGGACTGACGAGTGTCAAACCGCCTTTGAAGAGTTGAAGAAGCGACTGACTACAGCACTAGTATTGACGATTCTGTCAGGATCAGGAGGTTATGTGATCTACAGTAACGTATCAGGGAAAGGCTTGGGATGCGTATTGATGCAGCATGACAAGATGATTGTATATGCATCTAGGCAGTTACGAGTACATGAGAAGAATTATCCGACTCATGACTTGAAACTTGCAGCCGTTGTATTTGCTCTGAAGCTATGGAGACATTACTTATATGGGAAATGAGTGGAGATCTATACTGACCACAAAAGCCTCAAGTACGTCTTCACGCAGAAGGAGTTAAATATGAGGCAACTTCGATGGCTCGAGTTGATGAAAGATTTTGAGATAGAGCTACATTATCACCCAGGCAAGGCTAACGTGGTAGCAGACGGGTTAAGCCGGAAACCAACAGCTTACTTCTTGACAGCACAGAGGGAACTATTGGAGGACTTGCAAGAGCTTGGCATTAAAGTGATATTACCCGGAGCAGATGGGACGCTAGACAACTTGCAAGTACAATCATCATTGGTAGAGAGGATTAAGGCAGCTTTGCCTACTGATGCCAGATTCAGAAGACTGAAGGAAAGGACAGAGGCCAGAGAGCAGACAGGATTGCGCATTCATGAGGATGGGATATTACGATATGGTTATCGTCTTTATGTTCCAAATGGAGAGATTCGACAGGAGCTGATGGCAGAAGCTCATAGTTTGATTTATTCTATTCATCCTGGAGGCACCAAGATGTATCGTGACTTACGACAATACTTTTGGTGGCATAGAATGAAAAGAGAGATAGCTCGCTTTGTAGCTAAATGTCTGGTATGTCAACAAGTGAAGGCGGAGCACCAGAGAACAACAGGCTTATTGCAACCACTTTTGATTCCAGAGTGGAAGTGGGAGCACATCACTATGGACTTCGTCACGGGTTTTCCCAAGAGTCCGAGTGGAAGAGATGCAGTGTGGGTAATAGTGGACCGACTCACCAAGTCAGCATATTTTATACCTTTTAGAGTGGGTCAGTCTACAGAAGCTTTGGCTGACCTATATATGAGACAGATTGTGAGATTGCACGGTATACCAGTCAGCATTGTATCAGACAGAGATTTGCGCTTTATATCGCACTTTTGGAGGAGCATGCAAGAGAGTCTTGAAACTCGTCTAAAGTTCAGTACATCTTACCACCCGCAGACATATGGGCAGTCAGAGCATACTATTCAGACGTTGGAGGATATGTTGAGGGCTTGCATGTTAGACTCGGAGGATCATGGGAGGACCACCTACATCTTGTGGAGTTTTCTTACAACAATAGCTATCAAGCGAGTATTCAGATGGCTCCGTTTGAAGAATTGTATGAAAGAAAATATAGGTCTCATGTGTGTTGGAGTGACGTGGGAGAACGTCAAATTCTGGGACCCGAGTTGGTGGTCAACACCGTAGAGACAGTCAAGAAGATTCAGGGACACTTGCGAGCAGCGCAAGACAGGCAGAAGCAGTGGGCAGACCTTCATCGTCGTCCCTTGGAGTTCAAAGAGGGCGATCATGTCTTCTTGAGGATATCACCGACCAGAGGAACCATTCGATTCGGAGGGCGCGGCAAGTTAAGTCCAAGGTATATTGGACCATTTGACGTGCTCGAGAGAGTGGGAGAAGTGGCTTATCGACTTGTGCTACCACCTTCACTTGAGGGAGTACATGATATATTCCATGTATCGTAGCTCTGGCGATATGTGGCAGACAACAGTCATATTCTCGACCATTCGGAGATCACCATTGGGCCGAGCTTGTCATACCAAGAGCAACCCATGGGAATCCTTGATCGTCGAGAGAAAGTGTTGAGGAACCAGTCTATTCCCTTGGTTCGCGTAGCATGGAGGCATGGCGCGCCAGGAGAATCAACTTGGGAATGCGAGAAAGACATGCGAAAGCATTTTCTGAACCTATTCGCAGACCAAGGTATGAAATTAAATTATTAATTTATATCTTATACCATCCTTGACTTTCTATCGTGGCTTAAATTTAATTTCGAGGAAAAAAATTTTATAAGTTGGGTAGAATATAAAATCCCTATTCCTAAAAATCGTATATACCCTTTTAATTATTAATTATTAATTTAATTAAGTAATTAGTGGCTAATTAGGAGAAATAGATTTTTAATAATTTTTATTTTAGGTGTTGGTGCACTTAGAGGATTTATGGGACCATTAGGAATTTTTTGGAATTTATTTCATGTAGGAGACCCCTTGAGCAGTTGCTAGCTTAATGTCATGTATTAGTGTAATTCTAAATTTTTTTTTATGAGTATATACGTATATATAAATATGTATATACATATATACTTTAAAGAAAAATGTAGAAAAGAAAAAAACAAACTATTAAATAACTATTCCTTACTAATACTACCAACTATAACCAAGCCAGCAAACCATTACTTACTCCTAGCAACCAAACCAAACACCAGCCACCCACATTTGCTTATGCAAATACCCACTGCTATTAATCCCAAGCAACCCACCCCCTTAGCATTGTGAGCCGCTGAAGCAAACACAGACCCACGTACCCGCGGAAAACCCTTCCTCTCTTATATATATATATATATATATATATATATATATATATATATATATATATATATATATATATATATATATATATATATATATATATAATATATATATATATATATATATATATCATTATTTATAAAACCTTAACCCTAAAATCATCAAAACTCTTCCTTTTTCCATCTAGACCTAGAGAGCGCCGCCACCGCAGCCGAAGAACCCCGCCAGGCCGTCCAAACCGATCCCGCGCACTGCAGATTCCACAGCGAGGTACCTGCGTTCCGGAGTTATTTTCCGTTGACTCGCTCAACCAAACGTCACCTCGTCTTCACCGGTATGCTCACCCCTTAACCCTCTTCCATATCTGTGTGATAGTAGAACTCGAATAACGCGTAACCATAGGTGAAAATAGCGCCAAAGTTGGAGGAAATAGACCAAATTCTGGGATCGCAGAAAACTGCGATGATCACCCATATTTTCGAGTTCGTATCTCCCACCACAGAGATCCGCATTCGATGATTATTTTTTGTATGCGTAGACCACTTGACCTAGTTTAATTTCTGTTAAATAACCCTAAATTATTAACTGCTGTAGACAGAATTAAATTCGTTGGAAAATCTCGCAAACCCACTTTTCTCAGATTTCTAAAAGTTGTAAAACGGAGCGCGCCCCGCCAAACGGGACCGCCCCGCCGTGTACCTGTTTGATAATAAACGAAAGAAATAAAACTAGGTTTATACGAAACTCTTTCTTTCGTTTACAAACAAGAAGTACAATTAATCCTATACGAGGATGTTAAGTACAAAAATTTAATCTGGGTAAATATTGCTATAGGAGTCTGATCTGCGATCGATCACTTTGTCCCTTGGACCACATGATGATGAAGAAGTGCTGTAGAAGACGAAAAAGAAGCTTCAAAGACTGCAGGAGGAATTAAACTCTCGTTGCCAAAGCTCTCTATATGTGCTGTCTTGACCTTGGTTTTTTTTCTCGACTTTTCCGACATTTGGTCTCTCTCTTTTGTCGACCTTTGACCACCGTGGCCGGAGGTCTATATTTATAGAGTTCAGCTACAGTCGGTGTAGAAACCGAACAGGAGAACTGCACATTTTACGCGGCGGTTACAATAACTGCTACCCACGTATAAATGATCTTCTGAATAGGCGTGTGACGCGTGTCCCATTATGAGGTAACGCGTATAACTGCTGTGAAGATCACGGCATGTAAGCCACATAGATAACTGCCCCTCGCGTAGAGATGGTTGGCATAAAAGCCAAATAACTGTCTCGTTGGCGTAAAAGCCAAATAGCTGTTCTGCTAGCGTAGAAGCCAAGTAGCTGTCATGTTGGCGTAGAAGCCAAATAGGCGTAGAAGCCAAGTAGGCATAGAATCCTAATAGGCATAGAAGTCGAGTAGACGTAGAAGCCAGGTAGACATAGAAGCCAAATAGGCGTAGAAGCCTGATGCTGCATGGATAGGTAGCCAGCGTAAAGATAGCCGATCATCCTTCCTTGACTGAGGTCTTGAGCGTATTCTGGGCCAAATAGCCTTATCACTCACGTTTACAAATATAGCCTAAGTTGGCGTATTTCGAGAAGATAGCATACGACGTACTCCTATAGTTGAAAATAGCCAGGTCGGAGTATTTCAAGGAGATAGCGTACAGCGTACTCCTATAGCTGAAAATAGTCTGATGGCGTAATATGCAGGGGTGGTGATGTGGACATATTAGCCATAATTATGGCTCATCCAGTCATTAAAAGTAGAACCAAATCTCGTGCATTAAATGTAGAGATCTGCCCTCATCACGCGCATTAACTGCAGAGACGTGCCTCGAGTTCTGTACGAAGAGCAGCTTTTGACGTGTCGGTTCATTTTGTCTCCTGCTGAGCGTAAAAGCTCATGTCTGCCTGTGTAAAACTATGCAGCGTATTCCTTGAATGCATAAATAATATCTTATATTAAGGATTATGTCACTAGACGACAGTCTGGGACTCTGTGCCGAATCATCATTACAGTCGTCCTCTCGATCGTTGTGCAGTACTGCACAGCATAGTTGACTCAACTTCAAGCGTGATTTGGTCCATGATGCAACCAGAATCTCGGAAAACTTAAAACAGCAAAATTGTGCCTCTATCACTTAGCATTTCGAATCAATTTGGATCAGCTCAATTGGACTTCGGATGAGTAAGTTATGACCATTTTTCTACAAGGTGTCAAAACTGTCCAGAATTGATAATTAGATCGATTTTGCTTTTAGTGACTCCAATTGTATCCTAGATTAAAATATAAAATTAATGAGTATCTTTAGACATTAAATGAGCATAAATGAGTATATATTAAGGAATAAAAATATAATATTTTATGTTCTCATCAAATACCCCCACACTTAACCTTTGCTCGTCCTCGGACGAAACTCTAATTTATTTTTCCAAAAATAAATCAAGGTTGCAATGTCATAAATAAAAAATAACCAAGCTCTTCAAAACTCATAACATATCATGAATATTTTTTTTTAAACAACTTCTAATTACTTAGTAGATATTTTTACTTAAAAAATGGAGTAAACTAAATAGGTAGACCCTCACGGAATAAATACTCAACTCTCATGTGTTTGAAGGTATATATTTCACTCAAATTTATTCCAAAAGAAATGATCAACCATAAGCTTGCATATTTTCTCATTCTCCACCACTGGGATCACATGCATAACATAAATCATAAGGACTTTCCATGGGTTGTAACGTGGCTTAGGATTAAGGTGTGATATATTTGGGAGTGTAGCTCAAAAGCCATCAAAACTAGTGGAGCAAAATTGAATTAACTCAATCTCAATATAAAACATGTAAAATAAATCACTCCATTTTGTAACATCTTCAATTTGGCTTTGAAAGCATTTAAACAATGTAAAACAACTTCCACCCTTCTTTTTTTTCTTTTCTTTTTTTTTCTTTTTTTTTCTTTTTTTTTTTTAACAATAATGGAACTTAGGAAATTTGAGGATAAAAATATGTTCCATTTTGTGGGTTTTAACCAAACCACAAATTTAGACACCCCCACTCTTATTTTTTCGTACATCCATATATATCATAATGATCAACAATGCTCCACTAGCTTTGCGACTTGGGTAAAGGTATAAATATTATTGGTTGAAAGCTTGTAATGTGGGTATACCAAGAAAAAGGCAATAAAGCTCAAAGGGGTTCAACAAAAAGAAAATTAATTACAAGGTGGGCTATTTGGCTTATGTAACGCATAACAAAGATGGCCTTAATCATGTTCATGCATGCATGTGTCAATGTGACCTCGAAGAGAATCAAAGCAAGTTCTAGAGAAACAAATCAGTGGAAGAATATCTCTCATGAAAAAATAATGAGACTGATGTGTCAGTCTAAAGGCTCAAATCCTCACTGGCTTTTGTCTACCAATTTAGATACTACCATTTTCAATAAAAAAATAACTAGACTAATTAATTCTAAGTTGAAAAAAATTTATTTATTCAATCATGTTATGAATTTTTCAAATCTAGTTGAATCTTACTCATGACATACACAACCAAAAATCATTAAAAACCAAAAACCAAAATTCTTTTATTAAAAAAAATTATTATTATTATTATTATTTTAGAAAAATAGCGAACTAAAAATGCTTAAAATAAAGTAAATCCCCTCCCCCACACTTAAAACTGACATTGTCCCCAATGTAAGGTAAATGCAAGGAAAAGGCAAAAAAAAAAAATTAAAGAATAAGAATAAGAACAAACTCCCCTTGGGTTGCCTCTGTTTATTGTCGTGGATGTTTCTTCCTTCAATTGATACAAATTGGATCTTCAAGGTCCAATTCATCCACATTCTCTACTTTGAAACCTTCATAGAAAAGCTTGAGTCTTTGGCCATTTACCTTGAACACTTTGGAAGTTGCTAAACTTTGAATTTCAATTGCACCATGATAAAAAACATTAGTAACAATAAAAGGTCCAATCCAACGAGAACGCAATTTACCCGAAAACAGACGAAGTCGTGACTGGTATAGAAGGACTTTTTGACCAACTTGAAACACCTTCCTAGAGATCATCTTGTCATAAAAATTCTTTGTCTTCTCTTTATAAATTCTAGCATTCTCATAGGCGTCATTGCAAATTTTTTCCAATTCTTGTAGTTGTAACTTCCTATATTCTCCATTTTCATATGCCTTTATATTGAAACTTTTGATAGCCCAATAAGTCGTGTGTTCTAACTCAACAGGAAGATGGCATGGTTTCCCAAACACCAACCGGTGAGGTGACATACCGATAGGCGTCTTCTAGGCAGTTCTATACGCCCACAAAGCATCATCCAAGCGCAAACTCCAATCTTTTCTGCTTGGATTGACCGTCTTTTCAATGATGGACTTGATCTCTCTATTTGACACTTTCGCTTGTCCACTAGTTTGTGGATGATAGGCAGTTGACACCTTGTGGGTCACATGGTACTTTCTCAGCAATGTCTCCACGGTTCGATTGCAAAAGTGAGTTCCTCGATCACTTATTAAGGCTCTTGGAATCCCAAACCTGGAGAATATGTTGGATTTGTTAAAATCTGAAACAACTTTAGAATCATCAGTCCTAGTAGCTTTAGCTTTTACCCATTTTGATACATAATCAACAGCAAGCAAAATATAAACATAACCAAAAGATACAGAAAACGGTCCCATAAAATCGATGTCCCAAACATCAAAAATTTTACAAAATAGTATAGGATTTTGTGGCATTTTATTTTTTTGAGATATATTACCTGTCTTTCGGCAATTGTTGCATGTTTTACAAAAAGAATATGAATCACGAAATAAAGACAGCCAATAGAAACCACATTCTAATACTTTTTTTGCCGTCCTTTTCGCTCCAAAATGTCCTCCACATGCATAAGAATAACAAAAGGTGAGAATTGAAATAATTTTATTTTCATGAACGCACCTTCTTATCACTTGATTTGCACAGTGCTTCCACAAGTATGGGTCATCCCATACATAGTATTTGGCATCACTTTTGATCTTATCTTTTTGAGCCTTTGACAATCCAGAAGGAAACATATTAGTAACCTAATAATTTACAATATTTGCATACCAAGGCAATGTCACACTTGAAGCAAACAATTGCTCATCAGGGAACGTTTTATGTAGACAAAGTTTATCATCCATATGAACTAAACGACTTAAATGATCTGCAACACGATTTTCTGTCCCTCTTTTGTCTTTGATCTCCAAATCAAATTCACTTAAGAGAAGTATCCATCGAATTAACCTTGGTTTTGCCTCTTTCTTCGTCATCAAATAGCGAAGAGATCTTTGGAAAGTAGCTGGGGCATTGCAAAGACCGAATGGCATGCGACGATATGCAAAAGTTCCAAATGGGCATGTAAAAGTTATCTTTTCTTGATCCTCCGGAGCAATTGCAATTTGAAAATAACCTGAATAACCATCAAGAAAACAATAGTAAGAATGACCAGCTAACCTTTCAAGCATTTGATCAATAAAAGGTAAAGGAAAGTGGTCCTTTCGGGTTTTATCATTTAATTTTCTATAATCTATACAAACCCTCCACCCATTCTGGACACGAGTGGGAACTAACTCATTATTTTGATTCTTCATGACAGTTATCCTGGTCTTTTTAGGAACCACTTGCACTGGGCTAACCCACTGGCTATCCAAAATAGGATAGATTACTCCAACTTCAAGAAGTTTTAGGATCTCCTTTTTTACTACCTCCATCATGGGTGGGTTCAATCTTCTTTGCGGTTGACGGGAAGATTTTGCTCCTTCCTCAAGTAAGATGCGATGCATGCATGTAGACGGGCTAATTCCTTTTATATCCGCAATTGTCCAACCAATAGCCGTCTTATGCTCCTTAAGGATCTGAACAAGCTTTTCTTCCTGTGGTGCACTAAGTTTATTGGAGATGATCACTGGTAATGTTTCTCCATCTCCAAGGAATACATACTTGAGGTGACTAGGGAGAGGCTTCAATTCTGGAATAGGGACCTGCAAAATAGAGGGTAAAGGCCTCTTGTTAGAAATTGGTAATAAAATATAAGAAGCGTTACCTGATTGTTGTATTTTTGGAAAATTATTCAATGCTACAACAGTTTCCTGCAAATCAGAACTCAAAGCTAACTCCTTATGCTCTTTTTCAAGATGCTCACTAATGGCCACTTCCAATACATCTTTGCCATCAAGTTCAAAAATATCATGTGCTAAAGAATCAACCACATCAATGGAATAAACAGTATTATCATCATCAGGATATTTCATGGCATCATAAATATTAAATTTAACAATTTTACCATCAAATTCCAAAGTAAGTGTGCCACTATGAACATCTATCTTAGTCTTGGATGTCTTTAAAAATGGTCTTCCTAATAAAATTGGAGCAGTTTGATCGCCATTTTCCATATCAAGCACATAAAAATCAGCAGGAAAAACTAAATTATCAATTTGTACAAGAACATCCTCGACTACTCCCTTAGGATAGGCATTAGATCTATCAGCCAATTGAATCACAACACCAGTTTTATTCAGAGGTCCAAGATTTAAAGATTCATATATAGAATATGGCATGACATTGATAGAAGCTCCTAAATCTAACATGCTTTCTCATATTTATTGTTACCTATCTTACAAGGGATAGTAAACATTCCAGGATCTTTGTATTTCGTAGGGAGTTTTCGTTGAATTACTGCAGAAACACTCTCCCCAACTTTTACCTTTTCATATCCTTTAAGCTTTTGTTTCCTCTTTATTGTACACAATTCTTTTAAAAATTTAGCATAGCGAGGTACTTGTTTGATAGCATCTAAAAGTGGAATATTTACCTCACATTTATGAAAAGTCTCATATAACTCATTATTTTGTTCAATTTTTCTAGATTCTGTTAATGCTTGAGGAAAAGGAGGTACTGGCGTATAATCACAAAGGGGTAGAAACTTACAATTGGGTACCTCATCATCATTGGGGATGTTCGTGTCTGCCATGGTACTTTTCTCTTCTTCTTGTTTTGACGTTGCAGGTGCTTCTTTTACTGGAATGTCAAGCTCTTTACCGCTTCTCAAAACGATTGTACTTGCATTTTCTTTTGGATTTACTATCGTTTGAGATGGTAGTTTTCCAGAACTTTGTGCCTCTAGCTTATTAATTATTGTAGCCATTTGGCTCATTTGATTGTCCAAGCTTTGAATGCTAGCCCTTGTCTCCTGTTGAAATTGTAAATTATTAGTGGCAAGAGACTTAACAATATCTTCTAAAGACATACCAGAGTTAGAAGTTTGGTTTGGTTGTTGTTTAGGATATGGCTGCTTGTACTGTTGGTAACTTGGGCGATTTTGATTGACAAGATGATTTGTTTGTGGATTCCCATAGTTGAAATTAGGATGATCTCTCCATCCTGGATTGTAAGTGTTTGAATATGGATCGTACTTCCTTTGTGGTTGTCCAGGGAAAGAACCTACCACATTCACTTGTTCATTGGACTTCTCTTGAAGAGTTGGACACATGTCAGTTGGATGTCCTGCTACTGAACAAATCCCACAAGCTTTTGCTGTTTGCATCTTACCTACAGCCATTTGACGAACAAGAGACGTTAAACTAGCAATTTGTTTGTTCTAGGGAAGAAATATTTACCTTGTTAGCATGCCTAGATGGAAGATCTAGCCTAGTGCCAAATTGTTGAGAATTTGCCGCCATATTTGCAATTAAATTTCTTGCAGCCTCAGGAGTTTTATCTACCAAAGCTCCTCCACTAGCAGCATCTATCATGCTTCTATCAGTTGGTAGAAGGCCTTCGTAGAAGTACTGGATAAGTAGTTGCTCGCTAATTTGATGATGGGGGCAACTTGCACATAATTTTTTAAAACGTTTCCAATACTCGTGGAGAGACTCTGCATTGTGTTGCCTTACCCCACAAATTTCTTTTTGGATATTGGCCGCCCTTGAAGCGGGAAAGTACTTCTCCAAGAATAGTCTTTTCATTTTGTTCCATGTTACAATGCTCCCAGAGGGTAGATAATAGAGCCAATCCTTAGCCGAATCCTTTAAAGAAAACGGAAAGGCTCTTAATTTGATTTGCTCTTCGGATACCCCCGTAGGTTTCATAGTTGTGCATACCACATGAAGCTCCTTTAGATGCTTGTGAGGATCTTCACCTGCAAGGCCATGAAAAGTGGGTAATAAATGTATTAGTCCAGATTTTATTTCAAAACTAGTAGTAGCATCTAATGTAGGAAATGTAATGCATAAAGGGTGTTGGTTCAAATCAGGGGCTGCAAGTTCTTTCAAAGTTCTATTTGCAGCCATGACTTTCTTTTCTTCTTCTCCAATATTCATTTGAAGTTTTCATGAACGTGCGGAGCTAAAAGTCTTGTTGGTCGAAGTATCAAAATATAAAAGTAATGAGTATCTTTAGACATTAAATGAGCATAAAGGAGTATATATTAAGGAATAAAAATATGATATTTTATGTTCTCATCAAGTACTCTTTGTCAGGAGTCAGGTTCACTGCATGATCTGACAGGTTCATTCGAGGAATATGAAGAGTTCCTCGTACAACTTTCCGCTGCGCTACAAGGTGTCAGAACTGTCCAGAATTGATAATTAGCTCCATTTTGCTTTTAGTGACTCCAATTGCATTCTAGATCAAAATATAAAAGTAATGAGTATCTTTAGACATTAAATGAGCATAAAGGAGTATATATTAAGGAATAAAAATATAATATTTTATGTTCTCATCAAGTACTCTTTGTCAGGAGTCAGGTTCACTGCATGATCTGACAGGTTCATTCGAGGAATACGAAGAGTTCCTCGTACAACTTCCCGCTGCATTAAAAGCAGATAGGTTTTACGCCAAAGTGACGATGTAACAACATTTTTACACTGAAGTAGTCTGGAAATACTGCATTTACACGGGTTGTTCTGGAGCTATATTTTACGCTGAATAGCATTGAAGCTCTGTTATTTGCCAATGGCTCTGAAGTCATGTCTTACGCCACCCAGTGCTGGAACTCTGTTTACGCGGCTTCCTGCATGTTTGAGGATTTTACGCGTATAATTCCTCAGCATATTTTTCATGCTTCTACAAGACCCCCTTCAAAGTTTTCAAATTTCTCGTAATTTGAAACACTTTGAATGAAGCATGAAACGGTCAAGTTTGACTCGTTCCGCGAGGCTGATTTTTTGGCAAATATTTAGGAATTTGTTGGGATTTGGTGTGATCTCCTCTGCCTATATAAAGGCGACTGAGTTAACCTATTTTTCCCATACTTCATTCACCACATAGAGATGGTTGCCGAGCTTTGTTGGGTCAACTTGAGGAAGAAGAAGATCATGTTCTTCCAGCATGTAAGGAGCCGTAAAAAGAGGCATCTTCGAACAAATGTTATCTGCAATGATGGATCATTGAAGGATATCATAGCTTCCTTTACTCGGGATAATCAGCAATTTCATATGGCGATTCGTCCAGGAGAGAGGAATGGTCTCATTTGGCCACACAGCTTGCAAGTTGTATTTTCTCCCATCATGGAGCTGGACGAGGGTAGGCAGTCTGGCCATGTCTTCCAGTATTGAGTTGGGTCTGAACCCTCAACTCAATTTCTAGGGCATGCCTGCCATGGCCTATGGAGGGTGGGCTTGAATAATTTATACAAGCCCAGTTTTGTATCCTTCCGCCATTTACCATTTTCTTGTTCATCAGCCGTAGAAGCCGATGAAGTGGTGTAGAAGACGGAAAAAGATCTCCACCAATATGATAACCTGGCAGAACAGATTCTTGGTGTGATCTTAAATGAGAAACCCTTTATAGAAAAAGGATTTCTATCATATATAATCATGAAGATAAAAAATCTTTGTAGACTGGATTTCCATCATATGTAATCATGATTCAATAAAATTGTCTTATTTTACGCATCTGATGATTTGCCATATTTGCTGTGAGGAAGTCTGAATATGTGCAGCTTTAGCACATCTGAATAATTTTACGCCGACTCTGATAAAAGAATATCTGATCTCGCCTTGTCTTTTACGCATAACAGAAGATGCGTAGAAAGCTATTTAGCATTTAAGTCAAATATCCGAACTGTCATGCTGTTTTGGACGAGGAGTTACGTAGAATTCTGAACAATCACTTCTCTGATGCGAAGAATTCTTGTTCAGACTATCATTTTCAAGAATAATTTCCTGAAAATCCCTTAAAATAGGGCGAGAAATGGCCGTCAAACAGGCCATACTTGAACTTTTGATAAAGAATTCTGACTGGACTTTGGATGAACTTCCAATCGACCCAAGAAAAAAAGTCATCTTCAATGCTGAACTCTGTATATTTTGGGTACTTGGAATGTTTGGTGGCCAAGAAAGAGCATCTTCTGCGTAAACCCTTATAATTGGCCGTCTGAGCATAGAATCTAGATTTGTAGCCTCTGAGCGTAAAATGCTTCTGAGCGTGAAATCATAGATTTGTAGCCTCTAAGCGTAAAGTCATAGGTTTGTAGCCTCTCAAGCGTAAAAGCTAAAGAGCGTAAAAGCATCCGGGCGTAAAACCATAGACTTATAGCCTCTGAGCGTAAAACCGTAAGTTTGTAGCCTCTCGAGCGTAAAAGCTGCTGAGCATAAAAGCATCCGGGCATAAAACCGTAGATTTATAGTCTCTGAGCGTAAAACCGTCGATTTGTAGCTTCTCGAGCATAAAAGCTCATTAGCATAAAATCATAAATCTGCTCTATGCGTAAATTCTGGATCCACTGACTGTCTATCTTCTTCCTTCAAATGATAGGCTGATGTGGACCCAAATTATAACCGAATATTAAATATCGGATTTGGTTAGGGATTCGAGGAGTCATCCGAACTCTATAAATAGTCCAAGGGCTTGAGAGAGAGAACTTTTATCTGCCTTCACTAAACCCTTGCTTTCCATGAACCCTTCTTCTTCGTCTCTTACTCGAGAACTCAGGATCGCCATGCCCCTAAACAGTCTTCCACTGCTAAGGGAAAGAAGGTTGCTTCCTCTTCCCGCTCCGCTGCTCAAGCACGAGAAACTCCTATTAGGCTGAACGAGCCTCGATCGGAACGCAGCGCTCCGGCGTCGAGCCGTGCTCCGGATATTACAAGTAGAGACTTCGGGAGAGAACTAAAATCCTTCGCACACGTTGTATATGCACGTACAAGGTCCTCTTTCATACTGAGAGCCTTTTTGAGGAAGATGATGTACTTCTTTGCTTCTTTATGTAATTTGCTCTTCCCGGAGATAATAAAGAAACTTTATCTGACTTTGTGGACCCATCATTTTTGAATATAATAGGCTAAGATAAAAGTGATATCAGAGGAATCATTAACATGACAGACTTTCGTTAAGGTTTTGCTGAATGTAAATCTATTCCGAAGAGATATAAACTGGATAGAATATAATCCAACTAAATTTATATACTAAACACTATCAGAGTTAACAGAACATGATAGGTTTACAAATTAGTTAAGAATATCCATTAAGAGGTCATACGAATCTGATATAATATGATCCAGTTAACCTTTGTGCATGATATCGTCAGAATAAGATCTTCATCACACTCCGTTAAGCAAAAGAGGTCCAGTAAAGTACTTCTTCAGGAATTTGCTGTTGATAGGAGCCATTGCCAAATTTCTATTAGGCTTGGCTAATCTGTAAGCGCCATTTGCAATCATATAAGGGCCCTTTCTTTCTTTATGATTGTTTGCGCAAATTTTGGACATCGTACTAGAGGTAATATGGACGAAGTACGATACCGTATTTGTTGAGGACATCTTACTGGAGGATTTTTGGTGGACCTATCATTTGTTGCGCACGTTAAGTGCAAAATAATAGGTTTGAGATAAGCCCTATCAGAGGTAGTATGGACGTGATAGGTTTTGTGGCTGGTAAAGACATCCTGCTAGAGGATTTTTTTGTGTGGACCTATTACTTCTTGTGCACGATAGTGCAAGTAATAAGTTTAGGACAACCCCTGCCAGAGGTAATATGGACATGGCAGTTTTTGTGGACTTAACACCACTGGCGTACTTAGAGTTAAATACGGGTCTTAAGTTGAGATGACAACCGATATCAGAGGTAATATGGACATGATAATCGATAGCCAAAAATTCAGAAAGTTTGTTCAAAGGTAATATGGACATGACAAACTTTTGAGTTATGACTCCATCGGGGATAGATGTATATATCTGCTCAGAGGTAATATGGACATGGCAGTTTTTTGTGGACCTAATACCACTGGCGTACTTAGAGTTAAATACGGGTGTTAAGTTGAGATGACAACCGATATCAGAGGTAATATGGACATGATAATCGAAAGCCAGACCAGGAAGGTTTGTTCAGAGGTAATATAAATATGACAAACTCAGCCTGAGAGAAATATTATGACAGCAGTTCAGAGGTAATATGGACGTTAACTCATGTCCAAAAAATTTTACTGTGGAGTAATTTTCCTGAGTGGGGATAGACCTGAAGAATCCACTAGGGAAACTTTAGGGACTCCTCATCCGGTATTTTCTTGAGGGAGCAAATTATTACGTTAGAGTAAAATCAATTTGCAGTGATTGTCCCCTCGTTTATAAATGCAAAGTGACGACTTTGGCGTCGATCAACTCCTGGATTCTTTTTTCAGTACATAGCACGCCCTTGTAGGGTGATGAATGTACCGATGAAAGAGACAATAATCTGGGTCATCGACTTTGCCGGCCTTTTTAGGATATCTGATGTTGGGTAGCTGAAGTTTGTATTTCTTCATCAGTATATTGAAGATTTCAATAATGTTATCTTCATTGAAGAAGAAAGTCCCTTTAGCCTTCGGGCTCCTGATGCCTGAGTTTTACTGTCTTTCGAGAAGATGGTCATCGTTGCATCATCTTCGGACTCAGAGGGAATTCTACCCCCAGCTTTGGATATTGTCCTATTTTGTCGAGGTAGACTACCCCCAGACATGCCGTGGCATTTGTCCACAGAAGTTGATTTAGAAGGTCCTGCCTCTAGTATTACAGGATCAGACTCTGGAGGTTTGGAGTTTGCAAGAGATGCAGTATACCCCAACCCAAAACGAGTTTGTTGACAGTAAAGATTACCATGCAACGGTGTTCGTCTGCCTTTTCCATAGTTGAGGCCTTGTTTCAATTTCAAATTGTAACCCATGTTTTGCATAATCCTCAAAGCCTGTGGGCTATATCTGTGGATTTGTATTTTTCTACCATTGGATTCGTGAGAGTCTTCTTGTACAATCGGTTTGTTCCATATTCGACCGAAGATTATTTGATGCTGATCATCGCGAGTAGGTGGAACAATAAAAATAGACTCTTCATGTGGCCCATATGTCATGACGACATTAGACGTTGACTTATCTTCCCACAGGATCTCCCCACGCTTGGAAGTTAGGGGCACCAAATCTTGATTTTGACCCCTGTCTTTGCGTTTCTGGATCAGGAAATCACGTAAATCAGTGATATTAGCAAAAGAGGAAGGTTTACTCTGCCTTTTTATAACATTGGGCCTGTGAAGATTAGGAACTAGAACACTTTCTCTGCCATATGAGTAGAGCAGTTCAGCCATATGAGTAGCACATGATCCATGAGGAGCGTATCTATCCACAAACTGAGCCTTCTTTACGCTGAGGGGCTTGACCTGGCGTAATCTGAAACTTTGCTCAGACTGGCGTAAAACTGAAGAAGTCCTCACTCGGCCATCAGCATCTCGCGTAATCTGGAGAGCGGGCAAATTCTTCTCTTGATGGCGTAAAAGCCGAGAGGTCAGAAAATCTGCCACTTGTTTTCCCTTGCGATGATTGCAGAGACCATCTGCCTCAATGTAGAGGGGAGATGCATTTTTACGCGCGGGGCGCTTTTGGAATTTTTGAATTGGCACTGAGGCCTTATCAGAAACTTTGTCTGCCACGTCACAGACGGGAGACTGAGTTTTACGCGCAGGGCACGGAGTAGACTTGTGGATTGGCACTGAGGCATTGCCAGAAGCTTTGTCTGCCACGTCACAGACGGGAGACAGAGTTTTACGCGCAGGGCGCAGAGTAGACTTGTGGATTGGCACTGAGGCATTACCAGAAGCTTTGTCTGCCACATCACAGACGGGAGACAGAGTTTTACGCGCAGGGCGCGGAGGTTGCGATGCTACAACCTTGTTGGTCGGAGTGAGAGAGTTCGCAGGAATGGTAGAGGAAGTCCGGGGCATCCATACTTTAGGCAATTTCCTGCTGTCTTGGACAGAGAGGGACTGAGAGCTACCCCCAGCTTGAAGCATGTCTTCGTAAGCCGATTGGTCGAACGGGATGACCAAGGTCTTCTTCGTTGATACTACGGATACAACATCGTGTTGAGCAATATTTTTCTCGTCGGATGAGAAAGTAGTCCCCAGCAGAGTCGCCATCTTGTGTTTGATAATAAACGAAAGAAATGAAACTAGGTTTATACGAAACCCTTTCTTTGGTTTACAAACAAGAAGTATAATTAATCCTATACGAGGATGATAAGTACAAAAATTTAATCTGGGTAAATATTGTTATAGGAGTCTGATATGTGGTTGATCACTTTGTCCCTTGGACCAAACGATGATGAAGAAGTGCTGTAGAAGACAAAAAAGAAGCTTCAAAGACTGTAGGAGGAATTGAACTCTCGTTGCTAAAGCTCCCTATATGTGCTCTCTTGACCTTGGTTTTTTTTCTTGACTTTTTCGACCTTTGGTCTCTCTCTTTTGTCGACCCTTGACCTCCATGGCCGGAGGTCTATATTTATAGAGTTTAGCTATAGTCGGCGTAGGAACCGAACAGGAGAACTGCACCTTTTACACGGCGATTACAATAACTGCTACCCACGTATAAATGATCTTCTGGATAGGCGTGTGACGCGTGTCCCATTACGAGGTAACGCGTATAACTGTTGCAAAGATCACGGCATGTAAGCTACGTAGATAGCTTTCCCTCGCGTAGAGATGGTTGGCATAAAAGCCAAATAACTGTTTCGTTGGCATAAAAGCCAAATAGTTGTTCTGCTAGCGTAGAAGCCAAGTAGCTGTCATGTTGGCATAGAAGCCAAATAGGCGTAGAAGCCGAATAGACGTAGAAGCCGAATAGACGTAGAAGCCAAGTAGGCGTAGAAGCCAAGTAGGCATATAAGCCAAATAGGCGTAGAAGCCGAGTAGGCGTAGAAGCCTGATGCTGCATGGATAGGTAGCCAGCGTAAAGATAGCCGATCATCCTTCCTTGACTGAGGTCTTGAGCGTATTCTGGGCCAAATAGCCTTATCACTCACTTTTGCAAATATAGCCTGAGTTGGCGTATTCCGAGAAGATAGCATACGGCGTACTCCTATAGTTAAAAATAGCCAGGTCGGCGTATTTCAAGGAGATAGCGTACAACGTACTCCTATAGCTAAATATAGCCTGATGGCGTAATATGCAGGGGTGGTGATGTTGACATATTAGCCATAATTATGGCTCATCCAGTCATTAAAAGTAGAACCAAATCTCGTGCATTAAATGCAGAGATCTGCCCTCATCATGCGCATTAACTACAGAGACGTGCGTCGAGTTCTATACGAAGAGCAGCTTTTGACGTGGTGGTTCATTTCGTCTCCTGCTGAGCGTAAAATCTCATGTCTGCCTGTGTAAAAGTAGGCAGCGTATTCCTTGAATGCGTAAATGATGTCTTATATCAAGGGTTATGTCACTATACGACAGTCTGGGACTCTGTGCCGAATCATTATTACAGCCGTCCTCTCGATCGATGTGCAGTACTCTTTGTCAGGAGTCAGGTTCACTGCATGATCTGACAGGTTCATTCGAGGAATACGAAGAGTTCCTCGTACAATTTCCTGCTGCATTAAAAGCAGATAGGTTTTACGCCAAAGTGGCAATGTAACAACCTTTTTACGCTAAAGTAGTCTGGAAATGCTGCATTTACGCGGGTAATTCTGGAGCTATATTTTATGCTGAATAGCATTGAAGCTCTGTTGTTTGCCAATGGCTCTGAAGTCATGTCTTACGCCACCCAGTGCTAGAACTCTGTTTACGCGGCTTCCTACATGTTTGAGGATTTTACGCGTATAATTCCTCAGCATATTTTTTATACTTCTACAGTATCAAGGGTACCGAACGGTGCGCGCAGCATAACCGTACATGTGAGAGTTCGCAGAAACTGATTTGGACGCGTGTGCGCGTCAGAATCAGCTCGTATCCGCGGACAAACCCCGTGTCTCAACTTTTACAAAAGTCGCGCGTATTTTGTGCACGCTCGTCAGATTGTGACGAAACTTGCGCCAATGGACTCGTGGTAATGCGCTGGTCCTGTGACCCAATTTTTACGCAATTCTGAGACAGTTGACCAAGTCATCAATTGGCGGGCCCTACGGTTGACTTTTTGGGCGAAATTGTGTTCGGCCATCGGAATCCATATTTGGACATACCGTTGGGTTCGTATTGACATTTAGAGTTGTTTGACCTATAATTTGTCCCATTTAGAGATCTTTACCCTTGACACACTTTTCGGTGCAAAGTGGGCCACACATGGACTCCACTTTTAACCAAAATTACCGTTTTGCCCCTGTGTCCAAATTGGACGAAAGGAAAGTGCTTTTTAGCTGTTTTGCTCATTTCAGAAACGTTGTTGATGTTTATTTCAGCATTCGGAGACGTTTTTTCGGAGGCCATTAGTTCCAGATCCCGTGTCCTTGACATTGGACTCTTACACTTTACAGATTTTTTGTCAGACAAGTATACGTTGCCATTGTACTGTATTTATATTCCATATGATGCATGCATATTTATTTCTATTTATTTAGTTCATTTATTTTAACTGCTATATAAATTGTGCGTCCAAGGAAACTTTGGTGCAACGACGGTGTCATCGTACTATGTTTTTATTTATGTATATGCATTGGACCTACTTTATGAGGCTACCCCATCTTCATGAGGCATTTATATTTCATTGGCCATAACACTATTCTTACACGAGTGTGAGTCACATGTAGGACACGGACTTGTGTACTCGGCTGGCCACTGGTACGTATAGGTCGTACGACGGATATGGATAACTGCCGATAGAAACTGTGCATGCTAGTAGACCTGGCAGTTATTAGAGGTTTATCGTGTCATGGACATGACATGCTTAGAGCATTGGGTGGGGAGAACAACAAGTAAGGCATTTGGGCTCCTTTGCACTTTTTTCCTTGTAACCCGTACGCTCCGCCGGAGATGCGCGGTCATGATGACCACTATATATTATATATTATCAGGCGGGCCTCCGCCGTTCAAAAGATGATGTGCCTTTGTAGGCCCCTGGATCTCCAAGAGAACCATGCCAATCCCATTTTATCCAGATAGCCCACTTGGTGGAAAGTTGTTCTCAAACTGCATTCACTTAGACGGTTAGGCGACCCCATTGGATGTTTACATTTTAGTACTTTATTGGCATATTTATATGTATCTTGTTACGTCCCTCTGAGGACCTGGTCCCTTTCCAGATATAGATGAACAGAAGTACCCGCAGGAGTATGGACCTGGACCTGACGCTACCTATCAGTCTGAGGAGATCTTACCTTCGGATTATATATGATCCATTGCAGCTGTTTAGAGATTCTAGTTGCTATTCTTTTCGAGACATTTATTCTTATATTAGAGTTTATTCTCTTCTCTCTTTAGTAGTTTTGGTATAGGCGATTTGCAGCGGATTTGTTTCCACCCTACTATCACACTTTAAGATTTCTTATTTGAGACCGCTTATTTGATATTCAGTTATTGATTTCCATTTATCTATTATTTGTGCTGTGGATGAGATATAGATTTGCGTGTGACTTGTTGTGATAGTATATTACCACTGTGGATTGTATATTCATGTACATCGTACGTGTGTATATGGTTTCCATATATTGGAGTTCGTATACATACGGCTGGCGTGTTACGTATTCCCAGTCCTACGTATTTTGGGACTGGGGCGTGACAAATTATCCAGCATGAAGCCTTGTGTTTCTTTGTGGTGTTACGCCGCTGTGACATGGCTCGTGTAGCCGAGGCTTTATCCTCTCTAGGTACCTTTTGGTGGTGTCACACCACTGTAACATGAGGTTACTGGCCTCTTTGTAGTATCTACCACTCTTTATTTTACAGCATTAGGCCACCTGCCTATATGCGGTGCAACGCCGCTGTGACATGGCTCGCAAAGCCGAGGCATTACCCGATCGAGGAACCTCATGCTGGTGTCACCCACTGTAGAATTGAGTCCTTCTCTCCTTTATAGTGTTGTGCTACCGTGCTTCCTGTAAGGCACGTCAAATATTCCAAATGCCCTAGAACTCATTAAGGCATCTAAGCCATCCTCCAACAGAACTTTGTTCTACTCAGAGAACAGATAGTAGACAATAGTTATTCTGGGTCCGTAACCCCTCAATGTCTCAAAGCACTATCCATTATTCCTGATATTCTCCCAGTTAATGATCATTCTTTGAACCAAAAGCTAGATGCCTAGTAGATTTCTCTTTGAACTAATAACATAAACTTTCTGGTAGAATTATAAAAATAGAATATCAAAATGCCCCCCAAGCCCATGTATGTTGTGTCCTTGACTATATGCGGTGTTACACCGCTATGTCATGGCCCGAAGCCAAGGATTTAACCTGTCAATGTACCTCATATGGTATTGCCACTGTAACACGGAGTACTACGCTCCTTTATAGTTCTTATGATTGTCTTCGTAGTCCTCGTTCCTAGCTTCTGAATCTTAAAGTCTGGAAGCTTCACATACGCCAGACACCTCCGCACTCGAATGACATTCAAGTTGGGTCTGACTTTGAACCAGAGTCATGAGGAGAGACATCGAATGTTGTGTACGGTACTCTGTTCTGGATGAACGTAGCCGTCAGCACAACTTTTCCCCAAAAGCAGTTTGGAAGACCCACAATTAACAAAATTAACTTCATCATCTTTGTTAATGTTATGTTCTTCCGTTCAGCTACTCCATTTGAATGAAGAGAATTTGGAGCAGTCATCTTATTGATAATTCTATGTTCTTTGCAGAACGATCTGAATTCAATGGACCTATACTCTCCGCCTCGATCACTTTTGAGTCTCTTGAGTTGTTGCCCTGTTCAACGTTCAGACTCAGCCCTGAAATCCTTGAACTTCTCTAATGCTTCATATTTTGTCTTGGGCAGATAGACGGACGTGTACTTTGAGTATTCGTCGATAAAGGTAATAAAATACTTTATCATGGCCCTTGTGGAGAACTGTTTAAAGTCAAAGATATCTGAGTGTACCAACTCCAGAAAATATATACTTTGATTTACCCGTTTGAACGATTTTCTTGTAATCTTTGTCTGCACACAGACCTTACACTTCTCCACCTCCTTACCCCCATATTGGAGATAAGACAGAGACTAGACATCTTGCGGTACAGAGTACATGTCCTAGTCTTGGTGTCCCAGAACTCTTGTAATGAGACACTACTCACTAGAAGAAGCTCAAACATCCATCTGATACTGAAGCCTTATTTCAAAGTATGTCTCCTGCCAAGATATTACCATGTGGCAACCATGGATGTTCACCCTCAAGTCTGCAACAGACTTCCTAAGATTAGTTTTTTGGTAATCATTGGTACTTTGCTATACGTACTTCTTTGACTGTAACTTCTCGAAGTCTAGAACCATTGTCACAATCCCCAGATCCTCTGCTTGATGACCTCGGTAAATTGCTTTTCCTAGAGCTCCCGTGGCTAGATGCACTAGTGTCCATTCACCAGTCACCAACCACGCCAAATGACTTAAACTTCGCAGTCATAGCAACCAAGTTAAGCTTTTACCTTGCTATTTTGGTTTGAAATTGGATTTGCAGTCCTCATTCTCATGGTCCTTCATGCTTGAAGAGACATGTGCCAAGGTTCTCATAGCCCTATGCGCATAACCTGGTCGCGAATAGACCTTGCTTAGAGCTAGCCACATAGATGCTTCCATGCACCAAGTCCTGCCATGCACCGAAAGAATGCCATGCACAATGGCCACACTGCATCGAGCCCGCCATGAGAAGTGAGTGCCCTGCGCCAAGACTGCTTATGTCCCGAGTTCTTCAATATTCTAATTGTTGCCATGCGTAGATGCATATTGCCAGTCTCTCTTTAGCAACCACCGTAGACTTCACCATGAGACTACTAGTCTCACGCCCCAGTCCCAAAATACGTAGGACTAGGAACACGTAAGCATACCAGCCGCATGTATATGGCAACTCTAATATATGAAAACCATAACACATACGTACGCTGTATTATGAATATCAAATCCACAAGTGGTATAAACTATCTCAAGTCACAAGCATAATCTAAATCTCATCCACAGAAATCAATATAAATAAGTAACCAATAACTATATAACTAAATCTAAATATGAAGTATCAAAGGATGACAGTCGGATGGAAACAAATCCACTACCGAACTAGAATATAAAAACAAACACAATATAAGCACATCATCAAACCATCATGAGGCTCGAAGGGAAGACCTCCTCAAAAATATAAATAGCAAGTCCTGATCTGCGCTCCTGCTAAGTCATGAACATCTATACTTGGAAAGGGACCAGGTCCTCAGAGGGACATAACAAGATACATATAAGTATGCCAATAAAGTACTAAAAATAAACATCCATTGGGGCGCCTAACCGTCTAAGTGAATACAATTTAAGAACAAATTTCCTAACGCGTGGGCTATCTGGCTAAAATGGGATTGGCATGATTCTCTTGGAGATTCAGGGGCCTAAAAAGCATGTCGTCTTTTGAACGACAGAGGCTGCCTGATAATATATAATATATAATATATAGTGGTCATCATGACCGCGCATCTCCGGCGGAGCGTACGGGTTACACAAGGAAAGTGCAACGGAGCCCACACGCCTTACTTGTTATTCTCCCCACCCCATGCTCTAAGCATGTCACATCCATGATACGATAATATCTCTAATAACTGCCAGGTCTACTAGCATACAAAGTTTCTATCGGCAGTTATTCCCTATCGCTCGTCCCATACGTACAGGAGGCCAAATCCTGCACGCGAGTCCGTGATCTATATGAGACTCACAACTCGTGTAAGAAATATGTCACAGCCAATAAAATCTAATGATGCCTCATGATAATGGGGTGGTCTCATAAACTAGGTCACATGCATATACATAATAAAAATAGATCACGACGACATCGTTGTTGCACCCAAGTTTCCTTGGACGCGCAGTTTATATAGCAGTTAAAATATATGAACTAAATGACAAAAATAAAGATGCATGCATCATATGGAATATGAATAGCAGTACAATGGCAAGGTATACTTGCCTGGCAAGAAAGCTGCATAGTATTAATAACCTGCTCCAGAAGTCGCGCAGAACGATCCAATATCCTATATACATATAATATAGTATAATACAACATCAGCCATTACACTAGCACATACACAACCATAATTATACTGAACTCAGAGGGTACGCTAGGGGTGACACTAGTCAACTAACATGGACAAATATGCATCTAATTACGCGGGTGTCGCATCTGTAATTGATGTGCAAAATCAGACAGTCAAAATAATACGGGTCTCGCCAGTACGTCAGTGTACATAAGGCAGACAATTCCCTAATATTCAGGTCACAAAGTCAAGGTAAATATGCAGGCAAAATCCATGGTGTCCTAGGGTCTTACAACAAGTAAACACATATATAGTCATAATTATTATTTAGCATTTACTTAATTATACAATAGATATATATATACCAAATTGAACCATATACGCATGTGCATACGTATACGTATACGAGTTGGGTTCACCGACTCAGGGTCTGATGTCAACTAACTGTCATAAAGCAATACTAATGTCCTAATAGCATACACACAAGCACATATAAGAAGGAGAAGAGGGACAGGTTCAAACCTCGGGGTTAGCGTGCACAGGCACGAGGATCGGGGGTGACTGCTGCAGGTTGTCTTTGGCGATGGTGACGGGTCCACGATGACGACGATGACGAGGGTAATAATGATTGGGTTAATATTAATGATGATGAGGATGGTGATTGGTAATAATTAGGTTAATGATGGTGATTAGGGTGATGATGGTGAGATGATGAGATGATGATGGTGAGATGATGAGATAATGATGGTGAGATGATGAGATAATGATGGTGATGATAGGGATGATGTGGATGATGATAGGCATGATAGTGATAATTTTAATGAAAGGGGGGGTGAGGCTGCTCCGGCCAGGGGGAGGTCCGGCCAAGAAGGAGGAGGCTGTGGTCGAGGAGGAGAAGCTCAGGAAGGAGGAGGACAGGGAGCAGGGAGAAGGTGGTGGTCGTGCTGTTGGTATGGTGGTATTGGCCTGGGTGGCTCGGCGGGGAAGATGATGGTGAGGGGAGTCGTCGAGGAAGAAGGTGGGGACGGGTTATGCTCCGGGAGGGAGCTCGGCTGCGGGCTGCTGGAGATCGGAGTATGAGGCCAGGGACAGGTCGAGGCAGAGGGAGTCGAGGAAAGATGGGGGTGGTGATGGTAGTAATGGTGGTATTGATGGCAGTGGTTCGGTGAGGTCTCCGATCGAGTTGGCCGGAGAAGGGGTGAACAGGAGGAATAAGATGGAGAAGAGAGCAGAGAGGAGATGAACTCAGGCGGAAGGATGGCTCGGTGGAGATGGCCAGGCCAGGCGGGTCTCCGGCGAGCAGGTGGCGGAGGTCTCAGGCGAGGAGGCGGTTGGGAGCTGCTCCGGCGAGGTCAGGTGGCCGGTCGGGTTCCAGGGAAGGGGAGGATGAATAGTAGAGGGAAGGGGTCGGCTAGGTACTTGGGGTTTTGTTATGTGGATGATGAAAAAGTAAGGTAATGTTATATTTTTATATGTGGGGAATAGGGTTGGGGGTTGACCTAAGGGATTGGGCTTGGTCAACATCTTGGGATTAGTCCTTGGCTTGACATGGGGATGTTTGGAGGGCTAGGATTTGCATTGTTTAAAATGCAAGGCTAGGGTTAAATGAGGGGGCGATGTTGTGTCTTGCACATTCCAAAAATTATGAAAAAAATTCATATGAAGGAAAAAATGGTTTTCTTCATGCGTTATTGTCCAATGGTGTGGACACCTCAATGCACTTTTGCATAAAAGTGCCCAACAATTAGAAAATTGTACAAAGATGGAAATTAGATTAAATTAATTAAAATTAATGCAAAAGGTGTTCTAAAATTCATTGAAAGTACATGGGACTAAAATTAGGTGGGACACAAGTGTCATGGACATAGGGGACTCAGGATAGAATATTATCATAAATTGGGTTGTACGAAACGGGTCAAGATTGTGTCTCCAATTTTGATTGGAACGCACAAGGATACAAAGTCGAATTTATTTAGAATTAAATATAAACGTCCGCGACGAATATTGTGCGACTAAAATTTAGCACAAGAGATCATAATTATAAGTTACACAAATGTTAGAATAGAAGGCGGCCATGTCTAGGATAAGGATATGAAATTTTTAGGAATACAATGGCTAGTGTATTGCTCCAATTATCGAAGCAACGGTAAGGTGCACTAAGTAATTTAATTATTATAAAATTAAATAAAATATCGTGTTCTATTTCTAATTGGATTCAACTAGCCCTAGTTTCACTATCTAAGCCAAGTAGGCCTAATTTTGGGTGAGGGGGTTTACAACTAGCTTTAGACATCTTCAATGTGCAAACTTGCATCAGATGTTAACTTCCTTTCTCTTGGAATGCGCGTCTCCAGCGACGCCAAATCAAGTTCACTTCCATCATCAGGAATGGTAGATCCTGGATCTCTTTGTCCACGTCCAACATTTGATAGATGACTCATTCCTCATTCAAATGATTGAAGTGTGGCCGTCAATATTCTCAAGTTTGTAAAAACTTTTTTCGAGAAGACTTACACGGTTGTTCTCCATCTTAGTTGGATCTTGTTTTAAGATTTTTAGTCCTGAGGCTTAATCAAAGATGGTAGAACAAAAAGTTGAAGTCGAGATCAGGAGTTCACACAAAAGTTTCCTCTCTGATATACCTCGATCCAATGAAGAACTATATAATTATATAATATAGTAGCTAATTACAACTCCTTCTGAATCACAGAATTCAAAAACCAAAATACTTTTTTTCCTTGCAAACGTAGTTGCAATTGGAACATAATGTTTATAACTAGAAGAAGAGAGAAATATAGAATAAAAATTACTTGCTGGGGTGGTGAAGACCACGGTTGCTCAAAGAAAGATTCGTCCTCTATCGACGATCTGCACCCAGGAGCCAGCAAGTTCTCAAGAGAACTTTTGGAACGCTCGTAGTCACGTCTTTGTTTGACTCGAACAGACTCCTTTTGGACTCATCTTTTTTAATTTTTGGTATATCTCAAATGGAGGGTAGAGGGCTCTTAATATAAGAAAGGATGTAAGCCGATCCTCTTCTTCTTTCCGATGTGAGACTAAAAATATAATATACAAAATTGATATCCCAGAATCGCAGCCCAATGTATAGCCCGCTCAGTGCTCGCTCAGAACCCGCTCAGCGCCCGTTCAGCATCCTCTCAGTGCCCGTTCATGCAATCCGAGCATAAAACTCACGCATAAAATGAGCGCAACAAAAGCGCATAAGCGCCTTGCAATGATGCTGACGTACTAAATGCAAAAGTGCGCCAACAAAGCTCCACTTTGCACCCTTGAGTCCGAGTTCTAGTTCGTATTCGAGTCCGAGGGCATGACAAAAAGTTTAAAAGCTTTCATTGAGGAGTTAATCCTTTTTTTCCTAATAAAATACCCCCACATGGCACCCATGTGCCTCACTACACCCTATCTGCATATCTCAAATTATACAAAGTATTATATTGAGATACACACTTTGTGGTGTAGCAATGTGGGACTATTTTTCTTAGTCAAAAGGAAACAACACCAACAGTAATGTATAACAAGGAAAAAGGGGAAAAGAAAGAGTGCGGTGAGCATTACCAGAGGAAACAAACCGTGCTTAATATGGTCTGGCCGTCGCCAACTGAGCGGATACTAAGGATACTTCTCGCGGTCACTACGCACGATTGGACACTGATGACGAGAGAGCAATGCCATGCTAGGAAGGGTCTGCAGAGCTCGACTTTGGAGTTGGGATGAACCGGTAGGAACGGAGGCTCCATACTCATCGAGCTCTCAAAAATAAAGAGAACCCGGTCGAGGTTGGACTACAGCGTCGAGGGATCGATTCGGACGAGGTCGATGGACGGAGATGCCGTCAGACTGCCGTGTAGTGGGGCTCCAATGTTGATGCTCTGACGGTAACAGAATGGTGGGTAGAGTGATGGCATTGCAAAGGCAGCTAGGTTAAGGTTCTTCCCAAAATGGAAGATTAGGAGAGGTTTTACATAGATGGAGAGATTGTAAAGGAGAAGAAAGAGATAGAGAATGGACGGTTGGATAAGGAAGGGTTGGTGAGCTGTCATACGAAGGCGTAATCCTACAATGGCACGGTAGCATGAACAATGCCCGGGTCTGGGTTTCTAATGGAGTAGCAGTTCTTTGCTCCCAATGGTTGGGTTATGGGAAGTATTTGGTGGAGGGGTTATTGGGATGGGTTTTAAGGGAGTGAACATGGGTTAAGTTGGGATGGTTGTTGTTGGATTTAGGTGTGGGTTAGTCATATATAGCTTGGGTTTGCGTTTAGCTCGCATGAGAATTTAGTTGAACACGAGTATTCCAGTAGGTCAGAAAAGAGCCAATAAATTAATAAATAAATAGAAGGATGGCTAGCAAAAGAATAGGCATAAGTGAATGCAAGTTGCAGGCTCCGGAATTGGGTCTAAGCGCTAACTATATACGTAGATAAAACTATTATAGTTATGTATAAATATAAGTATAAACTTGCTAAATTATGGCAATTGTTTGATATCTGATAATTTTAGATAAACATAATAGAAAGAAAATAATTAATACAATGATAAAAGTTTACCCTTAATAAATAATTAATAATAATAATAATAATAATAATAAAACAACTAGGGTAATTAAGAGAAGAAAAAAGAATTTAAAAATATGGGGTTTACAGGACATGACAGATCGGCATTTAGCGTCCACAAATATGGGCGCATACCCGTACACGTTACGCGCAACAAACCGAACTGAGACGAGTTAGGTGACGGCGATGGCGCGCGTGTGTGGTCCTCAGGGCTAGCCCACAATAACTCACAACTGAACAAGGGAGAGAAACTAATATAAATACTAGGAAAGGTTTTGGTGTAGCCAATGTGGGACTAAAGGGAAGTTGGTTTTTTCAAATGCATACAACAATCTCCCCCCAAAAACCAAGTTTCAAAATAGAGTTAACAAATTTTAAGAAAGGTAATAGAAGATATATGGACAAATAAATATTATGCAATAGGTAAGATGCACTACAGCCTTGAATCTTAGTTAGTGACTATTTGTCTTTATTTGAAGAAGCACATGATGGATTATGTCTTGAATCAGACTTTTTAAATCAAATTTAAAAATATCACACGTAGTATCATAAAGGTTCTCGGGTCTATTGGGTGGCGCTTTTTATTATCCATGCACATTTTTTTGTTCATGAGAGTTGTTTGGGATTGCTCTGTCCCATAGTCGCGGCCTTCACGACTTCTCATATAGGTAAGTCCTCAAAAGGTTGGTGATTGGTGTCAACCCTGCATAATCATGCTTGAACCTATTTCTAAAAACTTATCCTAATCATATCATACTAGAACATTGTCATCATAGGGATGGAGTATCTTTGTATAACTTCATATAGCCGCTTGGACATTAATTTTGAGAATTTAATCTCAGGATTAGTGTTCCATATTAGCAACCTAAGTCTAGCTTGTTTTTATCCATTGAACCTACTTATTGGGTTCTTCAGTCAGACTCGGTTGGGTTGCCACTACTTGTGACTTACTTATGGCGGTTAACTCCATCCCCCTTGGGGATTCTAGGACTGATGTCCTAGATAGACCCTTCGTTAAGTGGTTTGCAAGATTCTTTTCTGACTTTATATATTCAAGAACCACAAATTTGTCTAGTAGGCTCTTTATTGACTTGAAGCGTAGCTACAGGTGCATGTTCATCTTTGCATTCATAAATCATGCTTTAGTAGTTTCATAACAGATTTATTATCATAATTTACAGAAATGGTAGGAATTGGAATATATAAAATATGTATATGCATATTAATATTTCTGGGTCATTCAGCTTCAGTATAAATAATATCTAAAGCTATCATTTCAGAGTCCATAATACTCCTAGCTATGATAGTTCGTTTACATAAATCCAGGAGGTTAATTGCTGCTTCTCCTAGAGTAAAAATATATCTATAAGTAGATTTGACATAATGTGAGTCAGTTACCTAGTTTGCATATGAATAACCATCTATGATATTAGGGTGTCAATTATAATACAGTTTATAATCTAGAGTACCCTTAAGATATCTAAATATTCTTCCTATGCAGACCAATATAACTGGTTTGGGTTGCTAATATATCTACTTAGTCTTCCAATAGAAATATAATATCATGTCTGGTTCTATTTGCTATATACATAAGAGAACCTATTATCTGTGGATATCTATGTTATTTCACAGGTGAATCCTCATTTTTCTCAAGAATAATACTGCTATCATAAGGAGTAGATATATGTTTCTTATCAAAATACTCAAATTTATTTAGCATTTTCTCTGTGGAGTAAGCTAAGGATAGATTATAACCCTCTTTGGTCTTGGACACTTGTATTTTTAGAATCAAGTTGGTCTTTTTCTAAATCTTTCATATCAAACTTACTAGACATGTGTTTCTTAGTATCATTTATGCAATCAAGAGATGATCATAGAATTAAGATATCATCTACATATAAGCATAAAATGTCACAACTTCCATCTATAGTTTTATAATATACACATTTGTCATACTCATTTGTTATGAATCCATATTCTAAAATTATTTCGTCAAATTTGTGATGTTATTGCTTAGGAGCTTATTTTAGGCTATATAAAGATTTTACTAATCTGCAAACTTTTTTTGACCTTTAACAATGAACCCTTCGGGTTTCTCTATATAGATATCTCCCTCTAGATCATCATTTAGAAATATTGTCTTGACATCCATTTGATGGATCAACATATCATGAATGATGTTAAAGCTAGAAGTATTATAGTAGTGGTAATCCTAGCTACATGAGAGTACATGTCAAAATAATCTAATACTTTTTTGAGTGAAACATTTAGCTACTAATCTAGTCTTGCATTTTTCTATAGTACCATCAGCTCTAAGTTTCTTTTTAAAGATACACTTACAACCTATGAGTTTACTACCTTAAGGTAAGTCTACTAAAAATCTAGTACTATTCTCTATGATATAATTATATTCATTGTTAATGGCTTCTTTCCTGAAAGGAGCAATATCAGGAGAAGATATTATTTCTTCATAAGTTGAGGGATCACCCTCTATCAAATAAATGAAGAATCATTCTCCTAAATTATTTTCAATCCTACATTTTTTGCTCATTCTAGGTTCTATTTTTGGTTCAGGATATGAACTAGATGTTTGAACCTGAGAGCTAGTTGAAGGTGCAAGAGTAAAATTGGTGGTAGAATTTGAAATTCTATTTTTAAAAGGAAATATAGTCTCAAAATAAACTGCATCTCTAGCTTCTATAATAGTGTTTAGTGATTTTATTCACTTCAGAATGTGTCACTAGAAATCTTTTAGCATTGACATCTAAGGCATATTCGATGAACACAATATCCACAGTCTTAGATTCAATCATTTTGTTTTTAGGTTCAGGAATTCTTACTTTTGCTAGGCATCCCCAAACTTTTAGATAATTACTTCTAGGGGTACTACATTTCCATAATTCATAGGTAGTCTTATAATTTGATTTACTAAGGATCATATTTAGGATATAATAAGCTAATAACAAGGCTTCTCCCCATAAATTATCAAAAGCACCTGAGCTGAGAAGCATATCATTCACCATATCTAACATAGTATGATTCTTTCTTTCAGCTACTCTATTAGAATGTGGTAATTAAGGAGCAGTTATCTCATGAATTATTTCATGTTCTTCACGTAATTTGATCATTCAATTTGAGATATACTCTCTACCATAATCAAATCTAATTATTTTAATCTTTTTTTTTGAATTGGTTATTAGCTTCAGATTTGTATACCATGAATATATCAAGGACTTCATGTTTGGTCTTCAGAAGGTAGGTACAACAATACTTTGAATAATCATCTATAAATATAATAAAGTATTTTCTACTACCTCGGGTTAAAACCCTATTAGAGTCATATACATCACTATGAACTAGTTCTAAAAGATCAAAAATTATATCTACAAATTGTCACCCCCACATTTATAGATGAGGGTAATTTGTCATTTTGCATAGTTATTTTGTTTTTAGTGATTTAATATTAATTAGTGTGCTATTTAATCAAATTATGCTTTGTATTAATTATTTATAGTCATATTATTTAGACTTGACTCCAATGGACCAATTTAGACTTGACATGACAACTTAAACCCAACATTTTAGACTAGTCATTTGGACCCAAATTAGTCAACCCATTTTTATTAATTAGAGAGAAAATTAAACCTTCATTAGGCATGAGAACTTCTAATAATTAAACTCCTCTTCATAACAACCCAATAGGGGCATAGGGGTCTTTTCATATTGCTTGGGTAAGGGGAAATGGTGGCCGGCCCTAGAAATTAGGGGAGGATATTCTCTCTCCTCTCATTCTTCATTACATTTATTTCCCATTTGGTGTCTTTCCCCAAATTGATCCATTCCTCAACCAATATCTCTCAAATCACTTTCAACCTCATTCATTCTCACCATCTAAGGAGACTAGAAGCTTGGATTGCAATGAGCATTAGAGAAGAATGAGTTTGGCTAGGAGCTTGTGTCCTAATTGTGTCCATTGAGCGATTCATTGGAAATCCACTTCCCAATAGGCATAATATTGATTTTTTTTCTTTAAATTAGACTCTAATTAATTCATTTAACTATTAGGAACCCTTCTATGGCTTAAGGCTACCCATAGGAAAAAGAATTAGGTCCATATGACTTGTATTATAAAAGTTATATGGTAATTTGTGTCCAATTAGGGGAAATTACGAGATTGACACATCAAGTGTGTGTCATGAGACCAATTAGATCTAATTAGACTTAGATTGATGTTATGAGACTAGATACGTGTCCACAATTAGACACGAGTAGAGCGTATCAAAGTATCTTGTGATACGGTATGATACAGGGTTCATTTTAGGAGAATTTGAGTAGTTACTCTTCAATTCTTATTTTCGCAAGTTGCATTAGTCATGTATATATATATATATATATATATATATATATATATATATATATATATATATATATAATCGGTATTTGTTATGTATTGGGAAATTTGGTACTTGGTTTGGGAGGGTATCAAGACTATCCTAATGGTGCACTCAAGGTGTTTGAATAAATGACTTATTGCTACTGTGAGGATGTTACCTATAGTATCATATGGGTATATATATATATATATATATATATATATATATATATATATATATATATATATATATATATATATATATATATATATATATATACATATATAGTGTAGTAGCTATTGATATGTATATTTTTAAGTTATGGGTTGTGTTGTTGTGGTGTGAAGGTAGCGGTATTGTGACTGACAACACGTATCAAGAGTTGAGAATGGAGCTTGGCTTTCAAGTATAATATTATATATTATATGGTGTAGATGAATGTGCATATCATTGTTCAAGTGTCTGTGTGTATCAGGTATTAGTAGATTATGCTGTGTGCAGTCTGAGTATGGTATAAACTGTCACGTCCCGGTCCCGTAAGGGTCGATCGTCCTTGCTTGGTCCCTACGGAACCGATCATCCTAGCTTGGGAGCAATGCCTTACAAGCCTAAGTTGCGCTTGCACCAGGCATAACACCTGCACAAAACACAAGTTAGACAAAAATATACATATATAGAGGCGCGCGATTCAAAATACAGAGAACCAAAGTTGAACACATTTGATAGGAACACAAAATACTTTATTTATTGAATACTTGAAGATTTGGATAACAAAGTACTTGCTTGGCTGAGTTACAAAATATGCCATAGATGGCTTACAACTCTTTATACAATACCAAAACTAGCTACAACACCCACGCATCATATCCTTTTAGTAGGACCAAAATAAAACACCTAGCAGAAACAGAGCTTGCACACTGAGGAGGGGAGCTAAGGAAGCAGCACGAGCATGGTCCCTCTAGAAGGATACGCTAACACTGGTTCAAAATGCTCTCCAAGCTCTCGCTACCAGAACCTGAAGATTTGCCCACAAATGTGGGTCAGTACTACAATATGTACTGGTGAGCGACATTGGCCAAACTCACCTAGAAATTCATACTAAGTAAGCATGTGAAGCTAGCATTAATAGGTGATCTTTCTATTTGTCTAGTTTCCTTTTTAACAATTCATGCAAAAAAATATAGATAATAAATTGAACCATGCACACGAAGTGCTCTGGAAAAGGCACCGGCTCCTTGAAGCCCTCCTGCAAAAAGATACTATAATGGGGAAAGAAAGATAGCAGGCGAGCAGCGCCCTGGCCCAGAGTGCAGTTACTGTGGCAAATGGGGCCACACCATAGATGTTTGTCATTCTGTAAATAACGAGTGTTTTAACTGAGGACAAAAAGGACATCTGGCTGTCAACTGCCGAAACAAGAGGGTTCCGCCACCGTACCGCAACAACAGCACTGGTCAAAATGAGAATCAGATTCCGTGCCAGCTCAACTTTAAACTAATGGACAAACTGATCAGACGAGAAGGCCTAGAGTTTATCAGTTAAATATTGAGCGTGATGCGAGCGGACACGATGTTGGTGAGTCTGATTTCTTTGACCACTTGATGCCTTGATCTTTAACTCCTTGATCTCTTAAGTTTTGTGAACGAAACTTCTTTTCAGTGGAGTATTATATAGTGCCTCGTTCCTAGCGGGTTACTTATGGAACACTTGTTACTTTGACTCGGTTGAGAATCAAGTCTCGGGGAAACCTTACCGCCAAATCAACACGAACGAAATACAATGAACCCTTCAATTTGATGTAACGACTTCTATTGAAATAATTCCAAGAGTTTTCGTTGGTTGTTTTACTATTTGGTTTTGTGTTGCTTTGTGTTTTGTCTTGCTTTTAATGAGTTAGTTTTCATGATTCGTTTTTCTCGCTTGCGCATTCTTTTCAAATCGTAAGGAAAAGAGATCGAAGGATGCTAACCAAGTATTGTTGCAATTTTAGGACGCATAACTAAGGAGTAATCATTGCATAAGGCTTCCCTATCCTCTCATTCGATTCAATTGGTGAGTGGCTTAGGCCCTTCGATGAATCCTTTAGTCTGTACGTCTTAATAAAGAATCTCTAGTTCACTTATAAAATGTTGCCTCACTAACAAGATAAGCTAAAAAGAAACATTATTGCATGCTTCAAGTATAGAACTGCTACCTTACTAGTTACATATTGAATGCTTATCTGCCCCTCGTATGCTGCACATTGAGTGATACTATTGGAAACCTCATGACTTGAGCTAGAAATAAGAAAAATAGATTGACTTGCTTGTTCATTGTTCATCAGTTGTATGATAGCATATTTATCTGATAGGAACTTGCATTCATGCATTTGGTCTGGACAACTTATGCACAAGGTTTATCTCTCGAGCGGTTCCTGGGGCACTGGGGATCGTTCGGCCTGGGAGAGATCTAGATACCCTGAGGCTTGAAGTCCTTACTTACAGGAGGGTATAGGTCTATTAGTGAGATGGGCTTGTACGTCCCAACTGCTAATCCCGTGGAGGGGACCATCATGTAGTTAGGGCGCATGCTAGGTTTATATTCTTGCATACCTAATACCTGATGCCAAGATTGATTCATAAGTTTATTCATATATACAAATTATGGCTAACTTGTGTGTCTGCTGTAGGGTTAACTGCTCGACTGGGGGTAAGAATTGTCATATGCATTGTTTAATTTATTGTTTATATTTCTTTACATAAATTGTTAAAAAGAAAACTAGACAACTAAAAAGATCACCTAATAATGCTAGCTTCACATGCTTACTTAGTATGGATTTCTAGGTGAGTTTGGCCACGGACACTCACCAGTACATGTTGTAGTACTGACCCACGTTTATGGACAAATCTCCAGGTTCTAGTAGCAAGAGCTTGGCGAGCATTTTGAACCAGTGTTAGCGCATCCTTCCAGAAGGACCATGCTCATGCTGCTTCCTTAGCTTCCCTCCCCAGTGTGAAAGCTTTATTTCTGCTAGGTGTTTTATTTTGGTCCTACTAAAAGGATATGATATGTGGGCAATGTGGCTAGTTTCGGGATTGTAAAAAAAGTTGTAAGCCATCTATGGCTTATTTTGTAACTCATTCAAGCAAGTACTTTATAATCCAAATCTTTAAGTATTCAATAAAGAAAGTATTTTGTGTTCCTATCAAATGTGTTCAACTTGGTTCTCTGTATTTTGAATCATGTGCCTCTATATATGTATATTTTTGTCTAACTTGTGTCTTGTGTAGGTACTATGCCTGGTGCAAGCGCAACTTAGGCTTGTACGGCATTGCGCCCAAGTGAGGACGATCGGTTCCGTAGGGACCAAGCGAGGACGATCGGCCCTTACGGGAACGGGACGTGACATGAACTGCAGGGAGTTGAGGGAAGAGAAGGTAACAATAGTAGCATATTGTAGTGTGTGGGCAGTGGATTATATTTTAGCAGTAGAAGTATAAGAAGGGGAGGTACAGGTCAATGTTGGATGCATTAGGTAGCAGCAGTAGCTGTATATGAACAACAACAGTCCTAATGAGGAAAGAGAGAGGTTATCAGTCAGTTGTGGAGACTGATCAGTTGGGGTACTTGGTTTTTTATTTTTTTTAGATAAGAGAGTGTATTGAGGGTCGGTTTGTGGTTGTAGCAAGCTCTGCACAGTTGGTGCAAACATGGGATATCAAGTTCAGATCTATAGATCAATAGGTAGTATCACATCCCGATCCCGAAAGGGTCAATCGTCCTCGCTGGATCCTTTACGGAACTGATCGTCCTCGCTGGGGCATGATGATGTGCTAGCCTGGAGTTGCGCTCGCACAAGGCAAGAACATGCAGTGACAGAAACCCATTTTGAAACACAATTTAAAAAAATACATTCACAGATATTTGAACACAAGTATAGGAAGAAATATGCTTTTCATTGATAATTTAAAGTAATTTACATAGAGTTTATATTTGATGCGCCTTTCGGCAGCTTGATTTGCATTACAAAAAGGAAACTCAAAAGGCAGGACGCACTCCATTAGATAGTCCACGCCGTTCATACATTATGCCCTTGTATAGATTGAAAGTCCATGCCTCCAAAATAAATTGACTCCAACTATACTTCAAAATAGAGGTGCTCCCAATGCCTCATCGTCTATCCACTAGCGTTTCACCGCCTGAGTGCCTGAAATAGTTGCCTACAACGTGGGTCAGTACTCAACTTGTACTTGTGAGCGGGACGAACCCACTTGACTAAATCGATATTAGCTTATTAGGGGAGAGCATGCATTAAGATGATCTTTCTATAAAGAAGTAAGTGAATTCAATTCATATCAGTTGCATATTTTGATAGGAATGAAAATAACATTGAATCCCACAAGTACATCGGTTGCTTACTCAACTAATGCACGCCTTCCCTGCAATGAAACACAAGTATAATTACCATCTATATAAGACAATAGATTAGCATGTGTTCTATTCTATGCAGTCATTGGTGTGATCGACACCTTAGGGACTTATTCCAAGCATTGCGGCGCGCCCTGTCAGCCCGGGTAGCAAGCCCCGCTGAAAGTCCCGCAATGCATCACGACTAGCAAGATCAAATATTCCCCCCGGGTCGATACGGTTCCAGTGCCCCGGAATACCATTTCAAGAAAAGCCAAATCTTGTGCACAAGTTATCCCAGACCATGCAAATGCATGAATAATTCATATATCATACAATGCATGAAATAAAACAGAAGAAGTAAAGCAGCAATATATATACTTATGTAATAGTTTATATTTTCTCAAGCCGTGTTCTAATTTTGGTATCCCGTAGGTCCAAACTCTATCCGAGGCACCAGGCCGTAACCAACAACCAATTTTCTTTACAAAGAAACTCAAGTTATAAGGTGTGCAAGCATATAATTAAGTTAGTCTACAAATCCCATGTTCCTTTCTTAGTGGCTGGCATGCATTGTGGCAAAGGATTTCCTAGGCGTCCAACCGGGCATCATCGAGTGAACGTTTGAAACATTAGAGATGTGGGCGTGAAGAAGTAGGAAAGAAGGGTCCAAACCAGTCACTGGTTAAGGAAAAAATGCTAAAACTAGGAGTCCCGCCTAGCGATGATCAAACGTCAGTTACGCGGACCTGCAACAACATGAGCACCGAGTTAGAATTCTTGTATATCCTTCCTGCCAAACTCCCCAAGAATCAAATCTCCAAACGAGAAAGCCAACAGCAAAAACCAAGCAAGTCGAAAGCAACACCAAATCAAAATCCCAAAGCAACAAATCAAGAAAACCAAGCACAAAGCACGAAAACTATTGGACTTGTTTCAATAGAGGACTTTCCATGAGTTGGAAAGGATCATCGCATTTCGTCCGTGGCAAGAAGATGCCGAAGATCTAAACTATGACTCAGACGGTCTAGCTACAAGTCCAATTACATAGTGCATATCCCAGTCAGATCGGGATTTGAGGCACTATATAATATACCACTAAGAAAAAAATTTGTCCCGAAACTTAAGAACAAGGCCCTACCTCCGACTGAATGAACAATGAAGGATACTTCTCCTTCATCTCCGACTCCATTTCCTAAGTTGATTCCTCCACTGAATGGTTCTGCCACAGCACGTGAACCAAGGACATCGTACGTTTGCGAAGCACTTTTTCCTTACGATCCAGAATCTGCATAAGCTCTTCTGAGTATAACAAGTCCGTGCGCAGTTCCAATTTCTCGAAGCTAACCACATGACTCGGGTCATGCACATACTTCCAAAGTTGAGAAACATGGAATACGTCATCCACTTCAGCCAAGGCAGGAGGTAGTACAATCTAGTATGCCACAGCTGCCACTCGTTCCAGTATCTCAAAGGGGCCAACAAACTTGGGACTCAGTTTGCCCTTTATGTCGAAATGCATCACTCCACGCATCAGCGTCACTTTCAAGAATACATGATTCCCGACCATAAACTCCAAAGGTCTACGATGACCATCGGCATAGCTCTTCTGTCGACTCTGCGCAGTGCAGAGTCTTTCCCGAATTAAACGAACTTTCTCAACTGCCTGCTCTACCAGCTCTGGCCCGAGTACCTGCCGCTCGCCGACTTCGTCCCAACAGATTGGAGATCGACACTTGTGCCCATAGAGTGCTTCGTACGGTGCCATCTGGATGCTCGATTGGTAGCTATTGTTGTACGCGAACTCCGCCAACGGAAGGTGCGTGTCCCAATTAGTCTTCAAATCGATTGCACACAGTCACAACATATCTTCAAGTATCTGATTTGTCCTTTCTGTCTGTCCGTCAGTCTGGGGGTGGTATACGGTACTGAACTTTATCTTAGTTCCCAAAGTAGACTGTAGGCTAGTCCAAAAATGAGATAAGAAATGTCCGTCATGATCAGAGACGATTGAGACAGGTACTCCGTGTAATCGAACAATCTTGTCTATGTAAATCGGTGCTAACCGATCGACGCTCCAAGTAACTTTCTTAGGGAGGAAGTGGGCTGATTTGGTCAAACGATCAACTATGACCCAAATTGCATCATGCCCACATGGCGTCTTCGGAAATCCTACAATGAAATCCATATTGATGTTGTCCCATTTCCACTCGGGAATAGCACGGTTCTGCAGCTCCCCGTCGGGCCTCTGATGTTCAGCTTTTACCTGTTGACAGGCCATGCACTGTGACACAAAGGTCGCCACATCCCATTTCATACCGTGCCACCAGAAGGTCTTGCATAAGTCCATGTACATCTTGGTGCTCCCCGGATGCAAGGAATACTTCTCATAGCGTGCCTCTGTCATAATTTTCCTTCGGAGTACTGGGTCGCTAGGAACACATAGCCTTCCTTTCATCTGTAAGGCCCCATCTTCGCCTGCCACAAAGTCAGACGTCTTCCCTGCCGAGATCAGCCTACGTACTTTCGTTAGGAACTGGTCGCCCTCCTGAGAAGATTAGATTCTATCACATAAACTCGGTTCAAGATGGAGTGGTGACAGCTGCACTCCTTGGTGCCAAACTCGAAACTCGATGCCCATCGCCTCAAGATCCTGAAGTAGACGATTGTTTATGGATAACGAGCCCACGTGCTTCCGACTCAGAGCATCAGCAACGACGTTTGCCTTGCCCGATGTATATACGTTCGTCAGGTCATAGTCCTTTATCAGTTCTAGCCATCACCGCTGCCGGAGGTTCAGTTCCCGTTGGGTAAATAGATACTTGAGGATCTTATGGTCTGTATAGATATTGCAAGCAACACCATAAAGATAATGTCGCCACAACTTCAGTGTAAACACAATTGTCGCCAATTCCAAGTCATGTGTCGGGTAGTTTTTCTCGTACGGCTTCAGTTGTCTGAGGCGTACGATATTACCTTATCCCTTTGCATGAGCATACACCCAAAACCGAGTCCTGAAGCATCGTTGTATATCTGAAACTCTTCTACCCCATCCGAAAGTGCAAGAATTGGAGCTGAAACGAGACGTCGCTTAAGTTCCCGAAAGCTAGCTTCGCAGTCATCACCCCATTTGTATACAATCCCTTTCTGAGTAAGGCGAGTCAAAGGCGAGGCTAGTTTAGAAAAATCTTTCACGAACCTACGGTAGTATCCCGCTAGGCCCAGAGAGCTTCGAACTTCACTGGCTGACGTAGGTTGCTTCCAGTCCACCACCGCCTCTATCTTCTTCGGGTCTACGGCGATGCCTTCTGCCGAGACGACATGTCCAAGGAACGCCATGCTGTTCAACCAGAACTCACACTTGCTAAGCTTAGCGAATAACTGATGCTCTCATAATATTTGCAGTACGATCTTCAGGTGTTCCTTGTACTCCGTCTCGTTCTTGGAATAGATTAGTATGTCGTTAATGAACACGGCCACAAACTTGTCCATAAACAGCCGAAATACGCGGTTCATCAGATCCATAAAAGCTGCAGGGGCGTTCGTCAAGTCGAACGACATTACGAGAAATCTATAGTGTCTGTATCGGGTTCTGAATGCAGATTTGTGAACATCATCAGATTTGATTTTCAACTGGTGATAGCCTGACCTGAGATCAATTTTAAACAAAACTGTTGCACCTTGCAGTTGATCAAACAAGTCGTCTATCCTTGGCAATGGGTACTGGTTCCGCACGGTAGCCTTATTCAGTTCTCGGTAGTCAATGCACAACGGCATGGATCCATCTTTTTTTTCACAAACAGCACCGGAGCTCCCCAGGGAGAAACGCTTGGGCGAATGTATCCTCGGTCTAACAGATCTTGCAACTGTACATTCAGTTCCTTCATCTCTGCTGGGGCCATTCGATAAGGTGCCTTCGATATCGGTCGCGAATCCGAAAAGGTGTCAATGGAGAATTCGATCTCACGATCAGGAGGCATTCCAGGCAGCTCATCCGGGAATACATCGAGAAAATCTGCTATGACTTCAGCCTGAGCTGCATCTGCACTTTCCTGCCGGGTGTCTCGAACAGAGGCTAAGTACCCTTCACAGCCAGAATGCAACATACGCCTAGCCGAAATTGCTGATATCAACATTGTCGTCTTCGGTGCAGCGCTGCACGAATAGTAGAAGTCTGTCTCGCCGGGTAGACGAAATACGACTCACTTTTTTGCGCACTCGATTGTTGTATGGCAAGCACCCAACCAGTCCATTCCGAGAATAATATCATAATCCTTGATGTATAGCACAATGACATCTAAGGAAAGCTTCCTTCCCCCCATACAAATATAACCATCCCTACAGATCGCATTGGCGGGCATGTTGACTCCCGAAGGGGTACTCACGTAAAGGTTCATTTTTAAAGGAGTAGAAGCTAATTTATTCTCAACAGTAAAATCAGCAGATATGAAACTATGCATAGCACCTGAATCGAATAAGACTCTAGTGGGCAATTCTCGATAAAGTAAGGTACCTGTCACAACAGTGTCAGAGACGGATGCTTCATCCCGAGTCAGTGCATAGACTCAGCCTTGAGCACCCTGGCATCGTGGGTTCACTAGTATAGCATTGGCGCCATTTACTTGAGGCCTCTTATTCTGATTTTTATTGTTTTGATTCCCGTTGTTCTGATTCGGCTATGGCCTGACTATCGGCCTTGGATCTCGACAGTCAAAAGCCTTATAGTCCAAACTACCATATTTGAAGCACCCAATAACTCGGTACTCATTCACCCGATGCCCCAATTTGTCGCACCTATGGCAATACGGTGTCAGGGGCGGACCCCTGTGTTCGGATGTGTGCGTACGCTTTTGCACTCCAGACCCTCCTATTTCCTGAGGCCTTTTATTGTTATTGCTACGGGGAGTCTGCACATCGCCTTTGGTGGATTATGCCCAAAGATCAGTTCGTTATTCAGGGCAGCTTCGAAGCATTCCCTGTAGGTTTGGCACTTCTGATTTATGATGTCCCTACGCAAATCATCTTTCAAACCTTTCTGAAAATGGTAGTACCACGCCTGCTGGTTAGGCAAGAAGTGCCCGGCAAACTTGGCAAGTCTAGCAAACACTGAATCATAATTATCCACTATAGAAGCATGAAAAATACGCTGAGAAATTATACGCGTAAAATCCTCAAACATGCAGGAAGTCGCGTAAATAGAGCTCCAGTACTGGGTGGCGTAAGACATGACTTCAGAGCCATTGGGGAAACAACAGAGCTTCAACGCTATTCAGCATAAAATATAGCTCCAGAATAACCCACGTAATGCAGTATTTCCAGACTGCTTCAGCGTAAAAAGGTTGTTACATCGCCACTTCGACGTAAAACCTATCTGCCTTTAATGCAGCGAGAAGTTGTACGAGGAACTCTTCGTATTCCTCGAATGAACCTGTCAGATCATGCAGTGAACCTGACCCCTGACAGAAAGTACCGCACGACGATTGAGAGGACGGCTGTAATATAATTTTGCACAGAGATCCAGACCGTCGTTTAGTGACATTTCCTTGATACAAACTGCTTTTACGCATTCAAGGAAATACGCTGCCTAGTTTTACACAGGCAGACATGATCTTTTACACTCAGCAGAAGACGAAACGAACCGCCACGTCAAAAGCTGCTCTTCATACAGAACTCGAGGCACGTCTCTGCATGTAATGCGCGTGATGGGGGCAGATCTCTGCATTTAATGCATGACATTTGGTTCTACTTTTAACGACTGGGTGAGCCATAATTATGGCTAATACGTCCACATCATCACCTCTGTATATTACGCCATTATGCTATTTTTAGTTATAGGAGTACGTTGTATGCTATCTCCTTGAAATACGTCGATCTGGATATTTTTAACTATAGGAGTACGTCGTATGCTATCTCCTCGGAATACGCCAACTCAGGCTATATTTGCATTGGTGCGTGATAAGGCTATTTGGTCCAGAATACGCTCAAGACCTCAGTCAAGGAAGGATGATCGGCTATCTTTACGCTGGCTACCTATCCATGCAGCATTGGGCTTCTATGCCTACTTGGCTTCTACGCCAACTTGACAACTATTCGACTTCTATGCCTACTTGGCTTCTATGCCAACAAGATAACTATTTGGCTTCTACGCCATGGTGACAGTCATTAGCTTCTACGCCAACCTTTTCTACGCGAGGGGCAGTTACCTACGTGGCTTGCATGCCGTAGTCTTCGCAGCAGTTATACGCGTTACCTCATAATGGGACACGCATCACACGCGGATTCAGAAGATCATTTATACGTGGGTGGCAGTTATCATAACCGCCGCATAAAAAGTGCCACACTCTCCACTGTTCGGCTTCTATGCCGACTGGACGATTAATGTCACTAAACTCTATAAATAGAGACCTCTATTGACAGAGGTCAAGGGTCGAAAGATCTAAGGGTGGAAGGATCGGATCAGATAGCATCGGATCAGATTTTATTATTGAGAGAGAAGATCCTAGAGCACAGACAGAGGGGAGTGATTGACGACTTTGGTATCGAGCATCCAATCCCTCTTGAGATTTTTGAAGCTTTTCCTTCTTCTACAGCACTTCTTTGTCATCGTGTGGTCCAAGGGACAAAGTGATCGACCACAGATCAGACTCATATAGCAATATTTACCAGATTAAATTTTTGTACTTAACATCCTCATATAGGATTAATTGTACTTCTTGTTTGTAAACCAAAGAAAGGGTTTCGTACAAACCTAGTTTTATTTCTTTCGTTTATTATCAAACACAAGATGGTGACTCTGCTGGGGAATACTTTCTCTTCCGATGAGAAAGCCATTGCTCAACACGATGATGTATCCGTCGGATCAACGAAGAAGACTCTGGTCGTCCAATTCGACCAATCTGCTTATGAAGACATGCTTCGCGCAGGGGGTAGCTCTCAATCCCCATCTATTCAGGACAGCAGAAAGTTGCGTAAAGTATGGATGCCCCGGACATCCTCTACTCTCCCTGCAGGCTCTCTCTCTTCGATCAACAAGGTTGTGGCATCCCAACCTACACGCTCTGTACGTAAAAATCTGTCTCCCGTCTGTGACGTGGCAGACAAAGCTTCTGGCAATGCCTCAGCGCCAATCCAGAAGTATACAACGGGTCCTGCGCATAAAAACTCATCTCCCGTCGCTGACGTGGCTGACGTAATTTCTGGCAAGGCCTTAGCGCCAAGTCAAAAATTTCAAGCGCGCCCTGCGCGTAAAACTTTGTCTCCCGTCGCTGACGTGGCTGACATAATTACTGGCAAGGCCTCAGCGCCGAGTCAAAAATTTCAAAAGCGCCTCGCGCGTAAAAATACCTCTCCCACCTATAAGAGGGCAGAGGGTCCTTGTAATCTCCGCAAGGAAAAACAAGTGGCAGATTTCCTGACCTCTCGACTTTTACGCCATCAAGAGAAGAATCTGTCTGCTCTTCAGATTACGCGGAACGCTGATGGCCGTTTGAGGACTTCCTCAGTTTCACGCCAACCTAAGTAGAGTTCCAGATTACGCCAGGATAAGTCTCTCGGCGTAATGAAGACTCAGTTTGTGGATAGATACGCTCCTTATGGATCATGTGCTACTCACATGGCTGAACTGCTGTATTCCTACGGCAGAAAGAGGGTTGGGGTTCCCAATATCCGCGTCCCGACTAATATAAAAAGGCAAAATAAGCCTTCTTCTTCTTCTTCTGTTAATCCCCCTGATTTGCGCGATTTCTTGATCCAGAAACGCAAAGACAAGGGATCTTCTGATATGTCTATTACACCCCCTAGGGAGCACTGTTGTAATAGTCACAAAGTTGTAGTTAATTATTGTTGTTCCAAGGCAAAATGGTCAGTTTTTGACCTGTTGAACTACTCTTTGTCTTTACAGGAAGAAGAGCCTATATTTGCATCAATGAATATGGCTTCACACGTTCCTAGAGGAAGGTCAAATTCAAAACGTTATCCCTCTAGAACTCCAAGCCAAAGGAGATTTGACAGACTCCTTGAGAACAATGAAGCTGGAGTGTTTCAAAACACCCGTTCGTGGTCACGACAACCGGCTTTGTATTCTTCTGATTCCGATACGGGGGGTCGCCAGTTTCCCGAATCGGATGTTGAAAGTATAGACTCAATCTCTATGGAGATCTATACTAATCCTTCAATGGCATCCAGAGAAATGGGAGTCTATGCCATCGGAGATGAACATAAAGAGGCTTCCCCATCAGGAAGTACCGAAGAACGCATTGCTGTTTTGGAGGCATCACTCAAAGAGATGCATACCATGATGCAGAGTATGCATCAAATATTGGTGACTCAACATACAGCTGCTATAGCTCCAGCATCGGTTCCTCTGACTCAAATACGTGTGGGGGCGGACCTACCACCATCCAACACAAACCAGGAACCTGTTCTAAATCAAGAGTCAGCAGCTCCTCCACTTCCTAACTCGGAGAATGTATTGCTCCCTGTCGGAATTACGATACAACCGATCTCACCACTCTGCGGTCCCATTACCAGCGGAAGATCCGATATAGGCAATGCGGGAATTGAAAGCCCAATTTGATGCCTTGAAGCATAAAGATCAGCTCAAGAAATTGGGAATCAACCAGCCTTACCCAGCTATCTGGGATGAGATCCCTTTTCCTCCTAAATACAAACCATAGGCTATGGCTTTGTTTGAGGGAAAGACGTCACCGAGGTAGTACATGAACTACTTCAGTATGATGATGGTGTTGCTGCAAGGGAATGACGCCCTTCTCACTAGAGTGTTCAAAGGCTGTCTGTCTGGAGTGGCTTATCAGTGGTACCATAGTCTTGCGGACAACTGCATTACTTCCTTTGAAGATTTCAAGACTATGTTCTTCGCACGATTCTACGAAGGAGGGATGGACATGTCTATGTCATCGCTCATCGAAGTAAAGCAGAAGGAAAAAGAAAGCGTTCGTACTTTCATCAAATGTTTTCGTCATGCCACTTTGTAAATGCCTCCCGGAGTTCCAAATTTTGCCTTGGTGGACATTTGCAGGAAGAACCTTCTTCCACTAATCTCGGTGTTCACAGGACCATATCAGTTCCATGATTGGCCCTCATTTATCATCTCAGCGGGAGCCGCAGAAGACAACAGTCGGAAGGCGCGTGACAATGGAATTATGATCTCCACCTCTGATAAAGGAAAGAGGTCATCCTCCAATAGAGACCATCCTCGTGGTTCTAAAGGAAAGGAAGCTCTGGCGATTAATACGTCCAGGCAACCTGCACCGGCAACTACACAGACGAAACCTGGGACTTCTAGACCCATAGAAGAATTTTTTTTGATGATGATGATATTTCGAGCATCTTCGACTGTCTAGTCAAAAGTGGCAAGCTCACCCTCCCCGAGGTGAAAAGTCCTAATGAAGTCGGCAGTACCAACAACCCTAAGTACTGTATTTTTCATAGGTATATACATCACCCTACCAAGGCGTGTTATATACTAAAAAGAAAAATCCAGGAGTTGATCGATGCCAAGGCCATCACTCTGCACAATAGTGAGAAGACGGTCACTGCCAACATAATCTCTCTCCAATTCGGCAATCTGCCTCCTCAAGAAGTTCTGGATGGGGTTGTACCTATTTCCCTGACAATGATGAACATTGTTAATCTCCCTCCGGCCAGGGGTCAAAACCATGATCTGGTACCCCTACCTACCCAGCGTGGTGAGATTATGTGGGTTTATCCTGATCTGGTGTCAGAGATCGAGGAGGAGACTCAAGCTGCTAAGGCTAAGTCCCGAAAGAACTCAAGGCGCAAACCATGTCATATGGTTGCTATATCTCCGACATCAGATGAAGAGACTTTGGCTACTGGAACCCGGTCAGGGAAAGCCTACCTCAAGGACTATGGAGGAAAACAAGAAGAAGCAACGACAGACACTTCAGTTGACAAGCCTTCAGAACCTGAACCTGTTATACCAGAGGAAGATCCTTCTAGACCAACTTCGGCGGACAAGGGCAAGCAAAAAGAAGTGCGCTTTAATAAACCTTTGAAGAATATTCAAAATAAAGGTTTGGAGAAGCCCTACAACTTCGACATCCTGGCCCAATTGGCTAATACTCCAGCCAGACTGTCCATCTTTGAGCTACTCAGGCTATCAAAAGACACTCGTCAGGTCTTGAGTGAGGCATTAATGCAGGCAGATGCATGCTTGACTCAGCTCAAGTCTCCCGATAAAGAGCCCGTAGCATGTCCTCAATGCCATAGTGTGATGGAAGTGGTCCCTAACATCACTTTCACTCAAGATGACATGTTGTTGAAACATAACCGGCATGACAGACCCCTCTATTATACCGGATACGTCAGATCCATGGAGGTAGACCGGATTCACATAGATCCGGGATCATCGATCAGCATCATTTCTCATAGTCTGCTCAGACCACTGAGGATTCCTACCAGCAAACTGGCTTACACAACCACTACAATCGTGGGCTTCAACGCCAGAAAAAGTAAGCCGTTGGGGAAAATTTGTCAGAGGATCCAGATCGGGGACCTTAGATCAGTGGCTACATGCTATGTCATTGATTCAGAGGTATCCTATAATATTCTGCTGGGCAGACCATGGATCCATGATCACAACATTGTTCCTTCAACCCAACATCAATGCTTCAAATATGTAGATGCCCAAGGAACAATAAAAATGGAGTTTGTTGATCTCAACCCATTCAAAGGAGTTGAGTCATACTACTCCGATGCCATGTTGTACACCCAAGACCACATGAAGGAGGTGTCAGGCAAGATGAAAGAGGAATCCCACCAGGGGCCAGGAGAGCCTTCTGTTGAGCAACCTCTGTCAATCCAGGTGAAAGGACAGACTACCCGTCCTAAAGTCAGGGAACCCATGACTATCCACTTAGACAGAACCAAATCACGAGGAGAAAAGGATCCCCTAGTGATTACTCTGAACCAGAAGCCTCCAACTTTGGTCATCAACCTTCGGCGCAATAAATAGCTGACTGATGTAAATACAGTCGGGAATATAGTTTTTGATGATAATAAAGATTCTCTTTTCCAGTATACTAACGCCCAATTTCCTAATCAGGAATCCTTCCCACATAACGATATAGAACCTATAGCACAAAAATTCTTGAAAGTTATAGACTCCTATCATTCGTATGTCTGGGAAGTCGCGCCAATATCTAATATCATCATGACATATGGGCCACATGAAGATTCTATCTTTATTATCCCGCCTACTCGCAGCAATCATCATCCAATAGTCTTCGATTGCATGCACAACAGACTGGTGGTACAAGAAGATTCTCATAAATCAGATGCTGGTAAAATGCAGGTTCACAGATATAGTCCCCAAGCTTTGAAGATTATGCAAAGTATGGGTTATGATCTGAAGACAGAACCAGGCCTCAACTACGGGAAAGGCAGGCGAATGTCGTTGCATGTTGATCCCTACTGTCAATGAACTCATTTTGGATTAGGGTATACCACCTCCCTCACAACTTCTGAGTCAGATGAGGATATCTTTTCCTCTTCTCAAAATGGCTCGTCGTCCCCCGTCTCAGACAATGATCTCGAACGAGCATTATTAGTAAAAACGGTATTGACAGATTCTCTCGAAGCAGACGAACAAGAATCTGAACCGTTTGAGTATGACTATTGGGCTCAACAAATGGATACACAATGGGAACTCCGGTTCGAGCAAAGAGAACCGCCCACTGAAGATAAAGTTATCCAAATCGATGTTGGGGATAAACTTTCACCAAAGCCGATATTCATCAGTAACAATCTTTCCAAAGAAGAAAGGAAAGAAATGACCCAGCTGATAAAAGAATATATCGACGTCTTTGCGTAGAATTATAAGGATATGCCAGGTCTTGATCCAAAAGTGGCTACTCATAAGCTCAACATACTGCCCAATTCAAAATCTATAAAGCAGCACCAATGCCGATTTTGCCCGGATATGATGGATGCCATCGAAGCTAAAATCAAGAAGTTGATAGCCTGCGGGTTCATCAGGGAAGAACAACATCCCGATTGGGTCACCAACGTTGTCCCAGTCATGAAGAAAAGCGGGAAAGTTCGCATTTGTATCGACTTCCGAGATCTCAATGTGGCCTACCCAAGGATGAGTTCCCTCTTTCCATCACAGACGTCATGATCGACAATACCTGCAGTTTTGAACGCATGTCTTTCATGGACAGATTCTCAGGATACAACTAGATCAAAATGTATCCTGAACACGAGAAGCATACTGCCTTTCGCACACCACTGGGGGTATATTGCTACACAGTCATGCCCTTTGGATTAAAGAATGTCGGGGCTACATATCAGCGAGCCATGAGTAACATATTCCATGAGCATCTATGCAAAATCGTGGAGTGTTACATAGACGACATCGCTGTCAAAAGCCGCCTCAAGGGTACTCATATCCAAGACTTGAAGACGGTGTTCGAATTGATGCGCCAACATCAACTCAAAATGAACCCCACAAAGTCCTTTCTTGGTGTATCCAGCGGCAAATTCCTGGGATTTGTCATTACCGCCAAAGGCATTCAAGTCAATCCTGATAAGGTAAAGGCTATCCTAGAAATGCGACCTCCCCGTAATCTGAGAGAACTCAGGAGATTTCAAGGTCGTTTAGCCTATATCAGGAGATTCATATCCAACCTCTCTGAAAGATGTCAGCCTTTTTCTCGCCTAATAAAGAAAGGTGTATCTTTCGTATGGGACGAAGCCTGTCAGCAAGCGTTTGACGATATCAAACGCTACCTTACTAATCCTCCAGTTCTGGTGCCTCCCGTCATAGGAAGACCATTTTTGCTGTACGTTCGAGCAATGGATCATTCTTTGGGAGCTCTTCTCGCACAGAAGAACGATGAAGGTCATGAACAGGCTATCTACTATTTAAGCAGGATGATGATCGGAGCTAAACACCGGTACAATCTAGTAGAAAAAGAATGCTTGGCCCTAATGTTTGCCATTCAGAAGATACGACATTACGTCACAGGCCAAACTATTCATATCATCTCCAGGATCAATCCTCTCCGGGTATTGATGAGTAAGCCAAGTGTTCTTAATTCCTGACTCATGACTTAGGCGATATTATTAACACCGTATGATATGGTGTACGTCCCTCAGAAGTCCATGAAAGGTCAAGCCTTGGCTGATTTCTTAGCTGTCCATCAAATTCCGGAAACCTCTAAACTATACGAGGACATTTTCGACGAAGTTACAGAATGTAACTCTGCGATGGAAGATGATATATGGCAGCTATTCTTTGACGGGGTCTCTCGGACTGGTCCCAAGGGAAATATGGTTTCAGGAGTAGGAATTGTCCTGATAACTCCTGATAAACTCGTTATCTATCGAGCATATTCTCTTAGCGAACCCTGCTCTAATAATGTGGTAGAGTATAATGCCCTACTCATCGGGCTTCAAGTCGCTAAAGAATTAGATGTTGAATACCTGGAAGCTTTTGGTGATTCCCAGCTGATCGTCAATCAGGTTAGAGGAATATATGAAGTCCGTAATCCAAACCTCATTTCTTATCACCAAGCAACGATCGAGATCGCCATGTCTTTTAAAGGATTCTTCTTAGAGCATGTGCCTCGATCTCAAAATCTGGAAGCTGACGCTCTGGCCAGTTTAGCTGCAGATCTGGCTATTCCTATAAGAAGGCAGAACTCGGTTATCCTTCTTAACAGAGACTTATTTTGTGTGAAAAATAATTTTTACATGGAACGCAGCTACGTCGTAAATACAGTTCCTCCTGAGAGAGACTGGAGAAGTCCCTTCATAGACTTTACAACATACGGAATCTTACCAGAAGATCCCAAAGAAGCAGTATCGGTTAAAAGACGATCACTACGCTTCTATTTTGATGCTTCTTCATAAGTCTATATCGCCGAACTTATGATGGACTACTGTTACGATGTCTCTCTGATGATGATGCAAAATGGGTTATCCATGAAGCTCACGACGGTGTATATGGAGCACATCAACCCGGTCCTAAGCTACAGGATCGTATCAGGAGGATGGGCTACTACTGGCCTACTATGATCGCAGATGCAGTAAAATATGCAAGACAATACAAAGCTTGTCAGGTTCATACGGATTTTATACATCAGCCTTCTGAGTATCTACATCCTACTATTGCATCATGGCCCTTCGAAGCATGGGGCATGGACATCATTGGTCCTATTCACCCATCATCTTCTACAGGACATCGGTTCATATTGGCTATCACGGACTACTTCTCTAAATGGGCAGAGGCGATCCCTCTTGCTGAGGTAAAGACATCCAACGTGATCAGCTTTATCAAGCATCATGTCATTTATCACTTTGGGATACCCCGAAAGATAACCCATGACAAGGGCCTCAATTCATCAGCCAAGCGTTTCACCGATTTTGCGATAAGAATCGGATACAAAATATGGCCTCTACGGCATATAATCCAGCTGCTAATGGTTTGGCAGAAGCCTTCAACAAAACCATCATTAAACTCTTGAAGAAGTTCATTTCTTCGAACAAAAGAGATTGGAATGAGAAACTGGGAGAATACCTCTGGGCATACCGCACAACGGTACGAACACCGACAGGTTGTACCCCATTCTCATTGGTTTACGGGAGTGAAGCAGTTCTCCCCATTAAAGTTCAGATTCTCTCACTCAGAATAGCAGTGGATAATGAGTTGACTCAGGAAAAGAATGACCTATTAAGGCTTCAAGAGCTAGAAGGATTAGACGAGAAATGCCTTCAAGCTCAACAACGCATTGCATTCTACCGGGCACACATTTCTAAAGCTTTTAATCAAAAAGTGAAGGAAAGAGTGTTCAAAATTGACGAGCTAGTTTTAGCTGTGAAGAGGCCAATAATCATTACTCACAAGAGTAAGGGTAAATTCCAGCCCAAATGGGAGGGCCCTTATGTGATCGAGACGATATTTTCAAATGGCGCTTACAGATTAGCCAAGCCTAATGGAGACTTGTTAATGGCTCCTATCAACGGCAAATTCCTGAAGAGGTACTATGCTTAATCCTCTTTGCTCAATGGAGTATGGTAAAGATCTCATTCTGACAACACTACATCCAAAGAACTAGTTGGAGCATATTCTATCATGTCCATATAACCTCTGAATAGATATGTTTAACTAATTTGGAACTTCAAAACCTATCATGTCCATATTACCTCTGATAGTATTTTGTATACAAATTTAGTTGGGTCATATTCTATCATGTCCATATAACCTCTGAATAGATATATCCAGCTGAAGCTTACCGAAAGTATATCACGTCCATATTACCTCTGATATCACTTTCACCCTAACCTATCATTTATATTCAAAAATGATGGGTCCACCAAAGTCAGATAAAAGTTTCTTTATTATCTTCGGGAAGAACAAGTTACAAAAAGAAGCAAAAAGTACATCATTGAGGAGGAGCAGCCAAATTGCGAATCTGTTGTGCCAAAGCAGCCAACCTCTCATTTCTGGAGTTTAAAATGTTAGCGCGAGCCCACTCCATTCGTGTCTCATCATCGCTCAGGAGGGATAGTTCAGACCGAGCATGTACAAAACCTGCGTGGATGACACCCCCATGTGCCAGGTTCTGCTGAGCCACTTTCATTCGGTCCTTCAACACATCTCGAGCTGCCGATAAAGCGAGAGCCCTCTCCTTTGCCTGAGCGAGTTCATCTTCTAATTTGCGGACCCTCGCTTCATTTTCCTCATATTCAGCCTCGTACTTTGCCAGCTGGGGAATGACATACCCCAATATGGCATGCTCTTCATTCATCTCTTGCTGTTGTGCCTCGATGGATTTGCTCAGAGTTTCCATCTCCCCAGCAAGCCTCGCAGTCAAGAAGTCATACTCAGCTTGAATTATATCATCGACATTGTCTCGAGATAATTGCAAATAATCGTTAATAGGTTGTTCCAAACCATTAACTATTTGCTCCAGAGCATCAGCTCGTCCAGCGACATCGAAATTTCTAATCTACGCTATGGTGAGATTGGAGGACATCTTCAGAGCATCAAAGCCCAGATTCTTCTCCAGCACCATGGATATCAACGATTTTAAAGTGACATAGAATATGGTAGTAAATTGTTTAACTAGCATGTTAAAATGCGAATGGACGCTGGGAGTGGCCGCGATATCTGTAAACCCCTTTTGTGGAACGTTGGCAGAAGATGTGGCCACAATTGTCGCTTCAGCAGACGGTACGACAAAAGAAGAGACGCCAACAACAGTTGAAGTTGCTGGCATGCTAGACGAAGGAAGTGCAGCCGCTATGATGGGCTCGTCCTCCTCTGAAGATATTGGGACTGTATTGGGTGAGGCTACACCCGAAAATGCTGCAGACGAAGGAGCAACATCTTCAAAGTATGCCCCTTCGGTGTCAAGCACCGTCGTTTCGTCGGCAGTATCCGCAACAAAGTCAAAAGTTGCGTCGACTCCGCCTTCCTCTAAGGTGTCTTCCCCTGAAAAGAAGACAAGAGAAAGTTAATATCAACCAGATGTTAATTTTCCTAAAAAGAGGCGTAAGGACAACATTTACCCATGGCTGATGGTATATATGTCGCGTCTGCAGCCAGTACAACTAAAATATTTCTTAATGATGCTAAGCGAGCTGTCATACCTGGAGAAGAGGGTGCACCAAACAACGTCTGAGGGTAGTCATCCAAGTCTTCACCCAGATCCACTCGAGGTTCATCGGGTAGAATCTCGCTGAAGATACTTACAGATGAAGAAGGGGATGAACCCATTATTGGTCTGGATAAAGATATCCTTAATACGCTCGACCTCGAAGGTGACCTCACTGCACTACCGGTAGCGGTAGTAGCGACAGCAGTCTCGAGCAAAGAATCTCCGGCACTGTCAGCCGGAACTGTGGAGGTTCCCTCTCTAAAAGGCGAGGGATCTCTAATCAAAGAATTACCCTCAATAGGGGAAACAATAGACTCACTCCTAGGAGCCTCATGGCTGGAAGTCTTTGTAGGACCACTGACAGTCTTATTTTTCTTGCGGGGAGAAGGTTCTTTCGAAGAAGAAGCCTTCCTTTTATGGGGGATAATGAGAGGCTCTGCAGTCGGAGCTAGTACACCTCTCGATATTATCGTCAAAAATCCGTCTGCCCCGGTGGTGTCTTCATTCTTATCCGAGGAAACAGACGGAACATCTTCCCTTCCATTGGATTTATGAGAGGGCATCCTAAAACTTCCATGCATATCAAAATCGCGATGGAAGGTATTGATGGCCACATAAAATTGTGCGTATGAATGGAGGATGCACAACTCCATGGGGAGAGAAGTTGTGGGCACAGTAAAGGTTGCTCCAGTACAACCCATCATGAAGTACCACCATCCTCTCGCTCCATCAATAAGTCCACCTCTGGACTTGAAGCTGGTGGTGGCATTTCCCACATGCAATTGGTCATACCCAAACTTCCTGGCGAACCGACTAGGCAGATATGGCTCCAAGAAGCAATGGTCTTCACTTCTATACAACAAATAGGAGGGTCTAATGCAGACCAACCAATAAAAAGCTTCGGAAGAAAGAACGGTCTTCCCATGACCTGAATCCTGAAGTTTCGTCCCCTGTTGATTAATATGTACAGTGGGGACGATACAGAAGAGCTTCCAGCTATGAGCAAAATTTAATGCTCGCCGACAGTCTACGACGGTCGTCACGTTCCAAGAGGAATTCTTGTAATTCAACAATAAATTATTTCCTGAACTACTGGCAGAGCCGAGAGACATCACCCTGGGGTTATGAAGAATTAACCATCCCATCAGATATAGGAATGGTAACTCTACCCTGGGAAAGCTTTCACGTCCGCTTCTGCCATCCCCCATCTCCAAGGGCGGGTTATTTCATCTGCAAGCAGCCCATCAATAATGGCCCTCAGACCTGCTTGTATCCGGTATACCATGGCAGGGAGCAAGCCCAGTCTTGCCCCAAACAACAAATGCACTGCAGGCCATAAGGTGTTGCGATGAATGCAATCTGCAGATGCGATGCCAGGTACTACCAATCGGCGTAACCATACAGAAAGAAAGCCAGCCAGTTGAGTTTCCCTTGACAGAGGCTTGCAGCAATGCCTCATATAACTGTAGGGCTTTAGTGCCTGCAGGATAACTCCCTATCTCCTTATCGAGAACTTGATCTGAAGCCCCAGCGTCTTTAATAAGGTCATCGACTACTTGAGCATTAAGCATGCTCAGAAGGTTCAAAGGCTTATCCCTGCTATCCACAACTTTGTATGGCTTAGCATCTCTGGCCTGATGAAAGAAGAGATAGGACGCCCATTTGTTGGTATGAGCCAAATCAGACGGCTCCTGATAGAAAGTGGTACAAGCAAGGTAGTGGCACATCAGCTCCTGATACACTTCCACTACCCGAGGGTTTTTATCCCTCAATTTCCTGTTCGTAGGGACATACTCTTCATAAGGAGTATCCCCCATTGGCAGCCTTGAAATCTCTGCCATCTCATGAAGGGCCAATCCCAACTCCCCTAGCGGAGTGGCGAAAGTCCCAGTGAGCGAGATATACCGCTCCATCAAAGCCAAAAATAGGTTGGGGTTGAGAGGTAACCCAATACTGGTAGCATTCACAGCCGCGAACAGAACAATGCTCTCCAGCTCCGTCTGAAAGTGCTTCAGGACCCAGGCAGTTAAACGGGCACATCGAAGATTCCCAGGGCTAAGCCACCCGCTGGTCCGAGGATTAACCTTGGGGTATACTTCTCCATGCCCCATGAAGTTATTACAAAAAGTCGATATTTGGACTGGCTGGAGCAGTGAAGTGTCTTCACTCAGGACGCTTTCCGGCAGCAATCCCCTGAAAGGCATGACAGGGCCTGAAGGGCGGCTCACAAATAATCCTCGGCCTGATCCTTTCTGATAAAATATCTTCCCCGGCTGGCCGTGAAGATCAGGGGTCAGGGTCCATGACATCTTCCTGGGATGCGTGGCATGGATGAATGCCGAGATAGGATAATCTCTGGGCATCCTTGGCAGGAACATGACCATGCCCTCAGTAGTAAATATCCAGTTTTTCTTCTTAGGCTTCGTCTGTGATTGTTTATCAATCATATCCCCGAATAGGAAAGCTGGTTTTATATATTTGGTCTCATCTATATATGTCAGGGGCTCCCCTCTGATCATACTCAATAGTATTCGTTCTCCTTGAGACGATATCAGAATTTTCCTTCCTTCAGGATACTAGGTTCCAAAAATAGAGAATGTCACATGCGACAAATCCTCCAGATAATTCGAGTTCAGCATCCCAGCAGCAGAACCCATCACTTCAGCCAAATGAGGGATCTGCAAGTCCACTACAAAATGCAAGAAGAGCAAGTCAGTTTCTACACTAGACATTACAATCTTGCAGCTTACGCCAAAGATCAACAGTCTGTGCTTTTACGCCAAGACTGTAAAAACTTGAGTTTTTTACGCTGGAACCTATTTTTGAGGCATAAAATTCAAGGTTGGCAGTATACACAAAAATCTAACAGTCTGTGTTTTTACGCCAGACTGCCAAAATTTGAGTTATTATGCCAGAATTTTCATTCAGAGCGTAACACTCAAAGTTTGTAGTATACGCCAAATTTCTACAGTCAAAGCTTTTACGCCAGACTGCGAAAATATGGAGTTTTTACGCTGACACATTAGGAATGTGGGCATAAATGATAAAACATCTATGTGCATCATCTTCCTCTAAGAGGCTCTCAGCACAAAAGATGACCTAGCGCGTTCACGTACAACGTGTGCGAAGGATTTTCTTCGTTGTTTTTGTCCCAAAAGCTTTACCTATGACGCCTGGTGCACAGATTGATAGTGGGATACTTCGTTCAGAGCGAGGTTCGCTCAGCCCAATGGGAGTCGCTCATGCTTGAGCAGAGGAGCGAGAAGAGGAGGTAGCTTTCTTTCCCTTAGCGGTGGAAGCGTGTTACGGAGCCATGGCTAAAACTCAGAATTCTCAAAGGAAGAGACAAAGAAGAGTTCTCAAAGAGACGAAGGTTTTTTGCAAAAGACAGATGAAGGGTTTCTTCTCTGAAGGCCTTGGGGTATTTATAGAGATTAGATAACTCTTCAAATTCCTAACCAAATCCGATATTTAATATTCGGTTATGATTTAGAACCACATCAGCCTATCATTTAAAAGAAGAAGACAGACGATCATTGGATCCAGAATTTACGTGCAGAGCAGATCTATGATTTTACGCTCAGGATTTTTTATGCTCAAGAGACCACAAATCTATGATTTTACGCTCAGAGGCTATAAGTCCACGATTTTACGCCCAGATGCTTTTATGCTCGGTAGCTTTTATGCTCGAGAGGCTACAAACCTATGATTTTACGCTCAGAAGCTACAAATCTATGACTTCACGTTCAGGAGTTTTTATGCTCAGAGGCTACAAATCTATGATTTCACACTCAGAGACTATAAGTCTATGGTTTTATGCCCGGATGCTTTTATGCTCGGTAGCTTTTACGCTCGAGAGGCTACAAACCTATGACTTTACGCTCAGAGGCTACAAATCTGTGATTTCACGCTCAGAAGTTTTTTTTTTACGCTCAGAAGCTACAAATCTATGATTCTATGCTCGAAAACTACAGACGGCCAATTACAAGGGTTTACGCAGAAATGCTCCTTCTTAGCTATAAAATATTCCAAGTGCCCAAAACATACAGAGTTCAGCACTGAAGATGGCTCTCCTTCTTGGGTCTATTGGAAGTTCATCCAAAGTCCAGTCAGAATCTTTTATAAAAGTTCAAGTATGGCTTGCTCAACGGATATTTCTCGCCCTTTTTCAAGGGATTTTCGGGAAAACATTCTTGAAGGTGACGGTCTGAACAGCAAATTTTTGCATCAGAGAAGTGACAGTTCAGAATTGTACGCGACTCCTCATTCAAAACAGCATGACAGTTCGAATATTCGACTTAAATGCTAAGCAGCTTTCTTCGCATAAAAGACGGGACGAGACCAGATACTCTTTTTATCAGAGTCGGTGTAAAGTTATTCAGACGTGCCGAAGCTGCACATATTCAGACTTTATCACAGCAAATATGGCAAATTATCAAAAGCGTAAAAGAAGATAATTTTATTAATCATGATTACATATGATGAAAATCCAGTCTACAAAGGGTTTTTCATCTTCATGATTATATATGATGGAAATCCTTTTTTCTACAAAGGGTTTCTCATTTTTATTTAGGATCACGCCAAGAATCTGTTCTGCCAGGTTCTCCTATTGGTGGAGAACTTTTTCGTCTTCTACAGCATTTAATCGACTTCCGCGGCCGATTAACAAAAAAATAATTAATGGCGGGAGGATAACAGAACTGGGCCAGTATAAATTATTCAAGAGTCCACCCTCCATACACCATGGCAGACATGCCCTAGAAATTGAGTTGAGGGTTCAGACCCAACTCAATACTGAAAGACAGGGCCAGACTGCCTACCCTCGTCCACCATCATGATGGAAAAAAATACAGCTTGCAAGCTGTGTGGCCAAATGAGACCATTCCTCTCTCCTGGACGAATCGCCATATGAAATTGCTGATCATCCCGAGCAAAGGAAGCTATGATATCTTTCCATGATCCATCGTTGCAGAGGACATTTACTCGAAGATGCCTCTTTTTACGGCTCTTTACATGCTGAAAGAACATGATCTTCTTCTTCCTCAAGTCGACTGGACGAAGTTCGGCAACCATCTCTTTGTGGTGAAGGAAGTATGGGAAAAATAGGTTAACTCAGTCGCCCTTATATAGGCAGAGGAGATCACATCAAATCCCAACAAATCTCTAAATATTTGCCGAGAAATCAATGAGTCAAATTTGACCGTTTCATGCTTCATTCAAAGTATTTCAAATTATGAGGAATTTAAAAACTTTGAAGGGGGTCTTGTAGAAGCATAAAAAATACGCTGAGAAATTATACGCATAAAACCCTCAAACATGCAGGAAGCCGCGTAAACAGAGCTCCAGCACTGGGTAGCGTAAGACATGACTTCAGAGCCATTGGCGAAACAATAGAGCTTCAACGCTATTCAGCGTAAAATATAGCTCCAGAAAAACCCGCGTAATACAGTATTTTCAGACTGCTTCAGCGTAAAAAGGTTGTTACATCGCCACTTCGACGTAAAACCTATCTGCCTTTAATGCAGCAGAAAGTTGTACGAGGAACTCTTCGTATTCCTCGAATGAACTTGTCAGATCATGCAGTGAACCTGACCCCTGACAGAAAGTACCGCACGACGATCGAGAGGACGGCTGTAATAATAATTCTGTACAGAGACCCAGACCGTCGTTTAGTGATATTTCCTTGATACAAATTGCTTTTACGCATTCAAGGAAATATGCTGCCTAGTTTTACACAGGCAGACATGATCTTTTACGCTCAGTAGGAGACGAAACGAACCGCCACGTCAAAAGCTGCTCTTCGTACAGAACTCGAGGCACGTCTCTGTAGTTAATGCGCGTGATGGGGGCAAATCTCTGCATTTAATGCATGACATTTGGTTCTACTTTTAAAGACTGGATGAGCCATAATTATGGCTAATACGTCCATAAAATCACCTCTGCATATTACGCCATCAAGCTATTTTTAGTTATAGGAGTACGTTGTACGCTATCTCCTTGAAATAAGCCGATCTGGCTATTTTCAACTATAGAAGTACGCCGTATGCTATCTCCTCGGAATACGCCAACTCAGGCTATATTTGCATTGGTGCGTGATAAGGCTATTTAGTCCAGAATACGCTCAAGACCTCAGTCAAGGAAGGATGATCGGCTATCTTTACGCTGGCTACCTATCCATGCAGCATTGGGCTTCTATGCCTACTTGGCTTCTACGCCAACAAGATAACTATTTGGCTTCTACGCCATGGTGACAGTCATTGGCTTCTACGCCAACCTTTTCTACGCGAGGGACAGTTACCTACGTGGCTTGCATGCATGATCTTCGTAGCAGTTATACGCGTTACCACATAATGGGACACACGTCACACACGGATTCAGAAGATCATTTATACGTGGATGGCAGTTATCATAACCGCCGCGTAAAAAGTGCCACACTCTCCACTATTCGACTTCTATGCTGACTGGACGATTACTGTCACTAAACTCTATAAATAGAGACCTATATTGACAGAGGTCAAGGGTCGAAAGGTCTAAGGGTGGAAGGATCGGATTAGAGAGAATCGGATCGGATTTTATTGTTGAGAGAGAAGATCCTAGAGCACAGACAGAGGGGAGTGATTGACGACTTTGGCATCGAGCATCCAATCCCTCTTGCGATTTTTGAAGCTTTTCCTTCTTCTACAGCACTTCTTCGTCATCGTATGGTCCAAGGGACAAAGTGATCGACCGCAGATCAGACTCCTGTAGCAATATTTACCCAGATTAAATTTTTGTACTTAACATCCTCATATAGGATTAATTGTACTTCTTGTTTGCATCGCGACTAGCACGATCAAATATTTCCCTCGGGTTGATATGGTTCCAGTGCCCCGGAATACCGTTTCGAGGAAAGCCAAACCTTATGCACAAGTTGTGTAAAACCCCTCGACTAATTCTATAGATAGTCAGATTTGGATTTGGAAATTTTTTGGATTTACCATCAGATGATGAGGTTTAGAGTAGAGTTGAGTTTGCCTGTGATTTTATTTTATTTAATTAAAATCCTTGGCGCGCCCTATCATTTCTAAATTATTCGGAGCCCAATATCAGCCCATAAATTCTATCGGATCATTGTACTTCTGACTTGACTTGCCAAATTAGGAACTGGACTTTTCTAACTGTTAAAAATCAACTTTTGTGTGCTCTAAATTAATTGCGCAACATTCCAAAAATAGTAACCCGTATTTAATTCCGTGTCGGACACCTGTGTCGTTACCCTCGATTTTGGGGTACCAACTTAACCCGTTGAGCCGGACCAACTAAAGGGTCCAAGACCGACTCCAAGCCCCCACCATTTTTGGCCTTTGCGCCATTTCCGAATTTTGACCCCGCGGGCCCCAATTAAATTAAATTCGCGGGACGCATTATCGTTATTTAAATAGGGATTTACCAACTTTGTAAATTCTATTTTAATATTAAATTAATCCCAATGTCCTTCAAATTAAACCCGTGCTAAACCCCCAACACCCCCTCGCCATGCAACCCATCACCCGCAATTTTCTCCATAATTTTATTGTTATTTTATGTGTTCGTGCAATTTCCCAAATTTAAGGGGCTAAATTACAATTTAGTGATTTTAGGTGCCCTCACCCCATTGGCCAAAACCAAATGTTGAGGTTACATGTGTGGTGACCGAATTAGACTCACCCCCCTTCTTTTCTCATGAAGAAATAATTCTTCTCATGAGAAATCCTGGCCCTCTATTGTAAATAGGCTAATCTACACCCTCCATCCATTCACCACTTCCCTATAAAACATCACATCTCCCCACCCTCACAAACCCCAAGGCAGGCCCTAATCCCCATGTCTATAAAACCCCCCACCCCCTCTCTCTCTCCTCTTCCTCCTCACAAAAGAATGAAGAAAACCCACAGCCAACATCCATTCTTCCCTTTCTCTTCTTCTCCATTTTTCCCTTCTTCTTCACCATCTCCTTCTTCCCCTCCTTCACATTACCCACCGGCCACACCGGCCTGACTCAGGCGGAGCCCTGACTGCGATCCGTCCGACTGAGAACTTTCTCCCCATCCGACTAATTTCCGAGCAACTCCGGTCCGCACGGCCCTCGACTCCGGCGTGCAACACCCCCGTGGCCCGTCCGGCCTGCTGAGCAGTCGACCGAAGTTCTCCCTCCGGCCGCCCGAGCCACTCCAGCCAAGAGCCGGCCTGCCATGGCAATCAACCGTCGCACCCCGCTCTGGCCATGCCCGACTGCTCCGCCACCCCACGCCGAGAGCCTCCGCTGCAACCCGCAGCAAGCGACCCCCACGGCTGGGATCTCCTCCACCCTGCCGTGCGACCCGCGGCTGTGCTTCCCCTGACCGGCTATGCAGTGCTCCGGCCGACTGTATCCTTACTCCGGCGTTCCCGCTCCGGCCAGTCCACCCCGCTCAGGCGACCTCTGCAGCCCGCTCCGGCCTTTCCCGATCGGCTGAGAGCTCCACGACCCACCAGCCATTGCAGCCCGCCGACCTGTGTTTCCCGACCGCTGTATTCTTTCCGACGACCGCCGTGTTCCTTCCGTCCGGCCCGACAGCAGCCCCACGGCCTGTCCAGTCGACCCAGCACAGTCCCGCTCCGGCGTTGCAACCCCCACGACTCTTCCTCTCCGACTCCCTCATCTCCTCCCTGTCTGGTACACCATCACCACCACCATCGACACCTCGCAGTCGAGGTACAGCTCTCCCTTCGCCTTGTCTCCTATATGTATTATTGTAGTATGAGATTAGGGTTATTATATGTGGTTAGTTAGGGATCTTTTCAACACATTATATAAGTATGAATGAGGATTTTAGAATACTGATGGTTGTGTGCATTAGCTAGGGTTAGGAGCATGGATTGATGTTTTATACTTGCATGTTTAAGTTGGAAGAGGGGCATTGCTTACAGCCTATATAGAATAGTTAGTAGGGTCATGGTTGAATTCGCCTTAAGGAAGAGTATGTTTTGGTGATCCAATGGGCAGTGGATGTTAGGTCGAGGGAACTTGTCCTTGAATAATGTAGTGTAAAATGCTCAATTTAAATGTATTAGTAAGGATAGTAAGTGAAGGACTGATTGAGGACTAGTGTGATCGGTAATTCAGAGACTGAGAACTTAAAGTAATTAATTTAGGGAGGTACTTGGTGATAGGTAACAGAGATATTAAACGGAAAGAATTAAAATCTTTAACTATGTTTTGAGGATGGCTTGATGATATGGTATTGATGATTAGTTGATTTGACCATTGTACCGACAGTCCACTGTGGTCAACCCCCTAGTGTATTGTCCCTGGGAGTAGAGACTGAGACTGAGTTTAGGTGTGGATGTGTGTCGCATCCCTGCTCGGCGTAGAATAGATTATTGATTTTTGGGTTGTATTTATCTCTAGGTACTGCGGGACCTGAGGGCTTGGACGCGGTACCAGGACCCCGTCATCAGCAGCCTCGCGCAGGCAAGTATACCTTGCCTTGTTATACTGTTTAATTTTCTGTATTTTAGCTGCATGTTCATTGTTTTAGCTATTATAACTGTGCGCGTCTGAGAGAAACTCGGGTGCAGTCAACGAATGCGTTGACGTTAGGACTTGTGTCTGACTCAGTGTCTAGTAGACCCACCTAAAGTTGTGGAGTTATTGGTATGACTCCCAGGCCTTGACACATCTCGTACACGTGTTGTGAGTCTCATGTAGGGCACGGTCCTGCGTATGTGGTTGGCCACCTGTACGTGTAGGCGTGCGACGGATAGGGTATAACTGCTAATAGTGATGCATGTTAGAAGACTAGCAGTTATTAGTAGGTGGAGCATAGACTAGCGTGGTACGATGGTCCCATCCCTGTCCTTGTTTGGTTGTAGGGATGGACCCTTGCTCTAACGTTGACTATGAGCCAGAGTTACGATGCCCCGGCGTAGTAGCTGAAGCGGGTTGTGGATACAACATGCTTAGATCATTGGGCGGGGAGGACGACTAGTAGGCGTATGGGACACCCACCTCCTTTATTGCAGATACCGCACTCTTCGGAGTGATACGGACGTATATATATTGCAGATACCGCGTTCCTTAGAGTGTTGGACGTTACTTGTTATTATTGCAGATACCACACTCTAAAGAACGTTGGACGTTATACTATTTCAGATACCATGCTCCTCGGAGATGGACGTTATCAGGTGCCCGTGTTATAGGGGGCATATGTGGCATACACTAGCCGGTTGTCACGATTGGTGAATTACGTCAGCATATGTCTAGCCTACACTTTCCCATACGCTCAAGTTGTCCTCAAATTGCATTCACTTAGATGGTTAGCACACCCCCTTTTATTTTTCAGTATTTACTTTATGGCATGTATTTTTGTATCTTGTTACGTCCCTCTGAGGACCTGGAACCCTTCCAGGTTGTTTGTGCAGTTGCAGGATACTTGATCTATTAGAGGGTGGACATCATTGCAGGTATATTTACATTTTCCAGCTATTTCAGTTATGTACTACTTCCCATTTTATTCTGCTTTTAATAGCCTAGTGTTTATAGACCTATATTGTTCTACTGGTCTATTCGAGCGGATGTATTATTGGGCTGCAGACTGATGATGCGTATCGTTCTTTCTTGAGATTACTTATCCTGGATTGAGATTTAGATTTAGTTGTTGTATATTAGAAATAGATTATTACTTGGATCACTTGACCATGAACAGCGTAAGTGCACTTCGTCGGGTCCATTAAATTGGAAAGCCCTACGGAGTCGTACCAGCTGACCATTGCCACGTGTCTGGTCCCATAGATTTTGGGACTGGGACGTGACATGGTTTTAGTGGTGGCCCATGCAGGTCCTCAGAGCAAATCGTATCGGTTACGTTACTGTACCGAACGAGCCTGCAACTTAGGATTAATGTGAATAAGATCTCAATCCATAACCGATTTTAAAACTCCTTTTGTATGTGATTATCGCCCTTGGACTTCCAATTTACATTTGTTCAATCTTCGTCAATATCGCAATCCTTGTTCCTCGTCCCCTATTGTTCAGGGAGATGAATGCTTGTGACTGATGACTTCCCTCCAGAAGAAGATCGAAGACCAGACGACAGGAGATAGAATTTGTATACCTTTCTCGGAGAAGGTTGTTACCTTATCAGAATAGATTGATGGGTTCTTTGGATTCTAGAACTAGTGTGGAAGGTTGGCAAGAGAGTTGGACCCAGTAGTACCCTATTCGTACTCGAGATAGCAGTGATCTCGGAAGTACAAGGAGCTGGAAGGATTGTTGATCAAGGCCTAGAATAGTCTAAGGAAATGCATCGCCCGATGCTGGAGACTAGTGGTTGCATATTATAGCAATATCAGGAATGAAATTATGGACTAGAGAAGATAAAATTCCAGGCTCTCAATTGGAAGATAATGATCTGATTTCAAGAAATGTGTTTGAGTGATACCATTATTGTACTATGTGACTTGGAGAGATAAATAACGAAAAGAAGAAATTTGAGGAATGAAATTTTAGAGAAATTTAAGAAGAGAAATTATATTTTAGACGGGGAAGAATTTTTTTTTTCTTCTTCTTTCAGAGGATTAGTGTGGCAAACAGAACAGGAGAATTTATTTTGAGGATTAAGTCTGGACGATGACATAATCCTAGACATGGATTGGTTGAGCCAATACCACGCAACGCTAGATTGCCATCGTGGTTGTGTCATCTTTAGACCCCCAGATCACCCAGAGTTTGAGTTTCTTCGGGGAGCCCGAGAGCATGGTGTCCAACCAACCCTAGCGACACACATTGCAGAAGGTGAACCGATGTAACCTCACTTTATAGCAGAGTTCGAGGATATGTTTCCAGAGGATCTCCCAGGACTGCCACCTGATCGAGAGATTGAGTTCACTATAGAGTTGACTCCAGGAGCCGAGCCAGTTACTTCTCCCGTTTACAGACTAGCACCGAAGGAGTTGGTTGAACTGAAGGTTCAAGTAGATGATCTCTTAGAAAAGGGTTTCATTCGGGCTAGTGTATCTCCATGGGGAGCACCCATTTTGTTTGTACCGAAGAAGGACGGGACGATACGCTTGTGTATCGATTACAGGGCGCTAAATACTGTAACGATAAAGAACAAGTATCCACTACCGCGCATCGATGATTTGTTTGATCAGCTTAGCGGTGCATGTGTATTCTCGAAGATCAACCTCAGATCCGGATATCATCAGATCAAGGTACGGAAAGGGGACATCCAGAAGACGGCCTTTCGGACGAAGTATGGCCATTATGAGTTTTTAGTCATGCCGTTTGGTTTAACCAACGCGCCAGCAGTATTCATGTGTTTGATGAACAATATTTTCCACCAGTACATGGATAAGTTCGTGCTTGTAATTATCGACGACATCTTGGTTTATTCCAAGAGCCAGGAGGAGCATGAGAGACAGCTCAGGATCGTGTTGGAGACGCTGAGACACGAGAGGCTGTACGCCAAACTCAGCAAATGTGAGTTCTGCTTGGATAGAGTAGCGTTTCTGGGGCACATAATCACCGAAGATGGACTATCAGTTGACCCGGAGAAGATAGCTACAGTTGAGACATGGCTAACCCCTGCACCTGTTACAGAGACTAGGAGCTTCCTCGGACTTGCCGGATATTATCGAAGGTTCGTAGAAAATTCTCGAGGATTGTTGCGCCTATGACGTGACTGATGCGTAAGGGCGATGAGTTTATCTGGACCGACGAGTGTCAGGCAGTTTTCGATAAGCTGAAGAAGCGTCTGACATCAGCACCGATTTTGACACTACCTTCAGGATCAGGAGGATTTGTAGTGTATAGTGATACGTCTGGGAACACATTAGGATGTGTACTGATACAACACGGCAAGGTGATAGCCTACGCATCGAAACAGCTGAGAGTTCATGAGAAGAACTATCCGACGCACGACTTGGAGCTAGCTGCAGTGATATTTGCACTAAAGCTATGGAGATACTACCTTTATGAAGAGCATGTTGAGATTTATAAGGAGCTCAACATGGGACAGAGGCACTGGCTAGAGTTGATGACAGATTATGATATCGAGTTGCAGTACCACCCTGGCAAGGCGAATGTAGTAGTAGATGCCTTGAGCAGGAAGCCTATGGCATATTTTTTTACGACTCATCGCTAGTTGTTAGAGGATTTTCAGAAACTCAGGATTGAGATTGTATTGCCAGGCATGGATGGACAGATGGTCAGTCTCGAGGTTCAGTCTATATTGATTGAGAGGATCAAGGCAGCCTTGCCTACAGATACGAGATTTAGACGATTGCGAGAAAGGACAGAGGCCGACATGCAAACAGGACTCAGGATTCACGGAGACGGAACATTGAGGTATGGAGATCGCCTATACGTTCCGAATGGCGAGCTACGCCAAGAGCTGATGATTGAGGCTCATAGCTCGATTATTCTATTCATCCCGGGGGTACGAAGATGTACCGAGAGTTGAAGCAACATTACTGGTAGCGTAGAATGAAGAGAGAGATTGCAAGACTTGAGGCGTGGTGCGTGGTATGTCAATGAGTCAAGGCTGAATATCAGAGAACTGCAGCACTTCCCATTCCCAAGTAGAAGTGGGAACGCATTGCCATGGACTTCGTCACAGGATTCCCGCGGAGCCCTAGAGGGAATGATGCAGTTTGGGTTATTGTAGACAGACTCACAAAGTCTGCACATTTCTTACCCTTCAGAGTTGGGCAGTCCACAGAGATTTTAGCTGACATATATATGAGACAGATAGTAAGATTACATGGAGTGCCTGTCAGCATCGTATCGGATCGTGATTCCAGATTCACGTCACATTTTTGGCGGACTATGCAGGAGAGCCTAGGAACTCGTCTCAAGTTCAGCACTGCATATCATCCACAGACTGATGGTCAGTCAGAGAGCACGACACAGATATTAGAGGATATGTTGAGAGCGTGCATGATTGATTTTGGAGGATCTTGAGAGGACCACCTACACTTGGTGAAATTCTCCTACAATAACAGCTACCAGGCTAACATACAGATGGCACCTTATGAGGTACTGTACGGCAGGAAATGCAGGTCGCCAGTTTGTTGGAGTGACGTGGGAGAGCGTCAGATGCTTGGTCCTGAGTTAGTGACACAGACAGTGGAGAAGGTCAAGCAGATTCGGAGCCACCTGCGTGCAGCACAGGACAGACAGAACCATTAGGCAGATGCGTACCGCAGGCCATTGGAGTTCAAGGAGGGTGACCATATATTTTTGAGGATATCGCCTACTCATGGTACCATCAGATTCGGAGGCAGAGGCAAGCTGAGTCCGAGGTACATCGGACTTTTGACAGCTTGGAACGAGTTAGCGAAGTGGCTTACCGTCTTGCATTGCCTCCATCATTAGAAGGAGTGCATGACGTGTTTCACGTATCGCAGCTGAGGAAATATGTCGCAGACCCTAGCCACGTGCTTGATCATTCGGAGATTACAGCCGGGCCCAGTCTGTCTTACGTAGAACAGCCAGTTGAGATTCCCGATCACAGCGAGAAGACTTTGAGAGGGCAGACTATACGGCTGGTCAGAGTTGCATAGAGGCACCATTCACCAGGCGAGTCTACTTGGGAGCGCGAGGATTCTATTCGACAGCGGTTCCCGTACTTATTTGAGGAGCAGGGTACGAATTTACGTACGGCATTTGATTACTAGTTGTTTTAAAAAAATTCGCTTAGCTATTATCGTGCTTTACTTTTAATTTCGAGGACGAAATTTTTTAAGTTGGGAAGAATGTAAAACCCCTCGACTAATTCTATAGATAGTCAGATTTGGATTTGGAAATTTTTTTGGATTTACCATCAGATGATGAGGTTTAGAGTAGAGTTGAGTTTGCCTGTGATTTTATTTTATTTAATTAAAATCCTTGGCGCGCCCTATCATTTCTAAATTATTCGGAGCCCAATATCAGCCCATAAATTCTATCGGATCATTGTACTTCTGACTTGACTTGCCAAATTAGGCACTGGACTTTTCTGACTGTTAAAAATTAACTTTTGTGTACTCTAAATTAATTGCGCAACATTCCGAAAATTGTAACCCGTATTTAATTCCGTGTCGGACACCTGTGTCGTTACCCTCGATTTTGGGGTACCAACTTAACCCGTTGAGCTGGACCAACTAAAGGGTCCAAGACCGACTCCAAGCCCCCACCATTTTTGGCCTTTGCGCCATTTCCGGATTTTGACCCCGCGGGCCCCAATTAAATTAAATTCGCGGGACGCATTATCGTTATTTAAATAGGAATTTACCAACTTTGTAAATTCTATTTTAATATTAAATTAATCCCAATGTCCTTTAAATTAAACCCGTGCTAAACCCCCAACACCCCCTCGCCATGCAACCCATCACCCGCAATTTTCTCCATAATTTTAGCGTCATTTTATGTGTTCGTGCAATTTCCCAAATTTAAGGGGCTAAATTGCAATTTAGTGATTTTAGGTGCCCTCACCCCATTGGCCAAAACCAAATTTTGAGGTTACATGTGTGGTGACCGAATTAGACTCACCCCCCTTCTTTTCTCATGAAGAAATAATTCTTCTCATGAGAAATCCTGGCCCTCTATTGTGAATAGGCTAATCTACACCCTCCATCCATTCACCACTTCCCTATAAAACATCACATCTCCCCACCCTCACAAACCCCAAGGCAGGCCCTAATCCCCATGTCTAGAAAACCCCCCACCCCCTCTCTCTCTCCTCTTCCTCCTTACAAAAGAATGAAGAAAACCCACAGCCAACATCCATTCTTCCCTTTCTCTTCTTCTCCATTTTTCCCTTCTTCTTCACCATCTCCTTCTTCCCCTCCTTCACATTACCCACCGGCCACACCGGCCTGACTCAGGCGGAGCCCTGACTGCGATCCGTCCGGCTGAGAACTTTCTCCCCATCCGACTAATTTCCGAGCAACACCGGTCCGCACGGCCCTCGACTCCGGCGTGCAACACCCCCGTGGCCCGTCCGGCCTGCTGAGCAGTCGACCGAAGTTCTCCCTCCGGCCGCCCGAGCCACTCCAGCCAAGAGCCGGCCTGCCATGGCAATCAACCGCCGCACCCCGCTCTGGCCATGCCCGACTGCTCCGCCACCCCACGCCGAGAGCCTCCGCTGCAACCCGCAGCAAGCGACCCCCGCGGCTGGGATCTCCTCCACCCTGCCGTGCGACCCGCGGCTGTGCTTCCCCTGACCGGCTATGCAGTGCTCCGGCCGACTGTATCCTTACTCCGGCGTTCCCGCTCCGGCCAGTCCACCCCGCTCAGGCGACCTCTGCAGCCCGCTCCGGCCTTTCCCGATCGGCTGAGAGCTCCACGACCCACCGGCCATTGCAGCCCGCCGACCTGTGTTTCCCGACCGCTGTATTCTTCCCAACGACCGCCGTGTTCCTTCCGTCCGGCCCGACAGCAGCCCCACGGCCTGTCCAGCCGACCCAGTACAGTCCCGCTCCGGCGTTGCAGCCCCCACGACTCTTCCTCTCCGACTCCCTCATCTCCTCCCTGTCCGGTACACCATCACCACCACCATCGACACCTCGCAGTCGAGGTACAGCTCTCCCTTCGCCTTGTCTCCTATATGTATTGTTGTAGTATGAGATTAGGGTTATTATATGTGGTTAGTTAGGGATCTTTTCAACACATTATATAAGTATGAATGAGGATTTTAGAATACTGATGGTTGTGTGCATTAGCTAGGGTTAGGAGCATGGATTGATGTTTTATACTTGCATGTTTAAGTTGGAAGAGGGGCATTGCTTACAGCCTATATAGAATAGTTAGTAGGGTCATGGTTGAATTCGCCTTAAGGAAGAGTATGTTTTGGTGATCCAATGGGCAGTGGATGTTAGGTCGAGGGAACTTGTCCTTGAATAATGTAGTGTAAAATGCTCAATTTAAATGTATTAGTAAGGATAGTAAGTGAAGGACTGATTGAGGACTAGTGTGATCGGTAATTCAGAGACTGAGAACTTAAAGTAATTAATTTAGGGAGGTACTTGGTGATAGGTAACAGAGATATTAAACGGAAAGAATTAAAATCTTTAACTATGTTTTGAGGATGGCTTGATGATATGGTATTGATGATTAGTTGATTTGACCATTGTACCGACAGTCCACTGTGGTCAACCCCCTAGTGTATTGTCCCTGGGAGTAGAGACTGAGACTGAGTTTAGGTGTGGATGTGTGTCGCATCCCTGCTCGGCGTAGAATAGATTATTGATTTTTGGGTTGTATCTATCTCTAGGTACTGCGGGACCTGAGGGCTTGGACGCGGTACCAGGACCCCGTCATCAGCAGCCTCGCGCAGGCAAGTATACCTTGCCTTGTTATACTGTTTAATTTTCTGTATTTTAGCTGCATGTTCATTGTTTTAGCTATTATAACTGTGCGCGTCTGAGAGAAACTCGGGTGCAGTCAACGAATGCGTTGACGTTAGGACTTGTGTCTGACTCAGTGTCTAGTAGACCCACCTAAAGTTGTGGAGTTATTGGTATGACTCCCAGGCCTTGACACATCTCGTACACGTGTTGTGAGTCTCATGTAGGGCACGGTCCTGCGTATGTGGTTGGCCACCTGTACGTGTAGGCGTGCGACGGATAGGGTATAACTGCTAATAGTGATGCATGTTAGAAGACTAGCAGTTATTAGTAGGTGGAGCATAGACTAGCGTGGTACGATGGTCCCATCCCTGTCCTTGTTTGGTTGTAGGGATGGACCCTTGCTCTAACGTTGACTATGAGCCAGAGTTACGACGCCCCGGCGTAGTAGCTGAAGCGGGTTGTGGATACAACATGCTTAGATCATTGGGCGGGGAGGACGACTAGTAGGCGTATGGGACACCCACCTCCTTTATTGCAGATACCGCACTCTTCGGAGTGATACGGACGTATATATATTGCAGATACCGCGTTCCTTAGAGTGTTGGACGTTACTTGTTATTATTGCAGATACCAAACTCTAAAGAACGTTGGACGTTATACTATTTCAGATACCATGCTCCTCGGAGATGGACGTTATCAGGTGCCCGTGTTATAGGGGGCATATGTGGCATACACTAGCCGGTTGTCACGATTGGTGAATTACGTCAGCATATGTCTAGCCTACACTTTCCCATACGCTCAAGTTGTCCTCAAATTGCATTCACTTAGATGGTTAGCACACCCCCTTTTATTTTTCAGTATTTACTTTATGGCATGTATTTTTGTATCTTGTTACGTCCCTCTGAGGACCTGGAACCCTTCCAGGTTGTTTGTGCAGTTGCAGGATACTTGATCTATTAGAGGGTGGACATCATTGTAGGTATATTTACATTTTCCAGCTATTTCAGTTATGTACTACTTCCCATTTTATTCTGCTTTTAATAGCCTAGTGTTTATAGACCTATATTGTTCTACTGGTCTATTCGAGCGGATGTATTATTGGGCTGCAGACTGATGATGCGTATCGTTCTTTCTTGAGATTACTTATCCTGGATTAAGATTTAGATTTAGTTGTTGTATATTAGAAATAGATTATTACTTGGATCACTTGACCATGAACAGCGTAAGTGCACTTCGTCGGGTCCATTAAATTGGAAAGCCCTACGGAGTCGTACCAGCTGACCATTGCCACGTGTCTGGTCCCATAGATTTTGGGACTGGGACGTGACAAGTTGTCCCAGACCATGCAAATGCATGAACAATTCATATATCATACAATGCATAAAATAAAATAGAAGAAGTAAAGCATCAATATATATACTTATGCAACAGTTCATATTTTCTTAAGCCGTGTTCCAATTTTGGTATTCCTCCAAACTCTATCTGAGGCACCAGGTCGTAGCCAACAACCAATTTCTTTTACAAAAAAACTCAAGTTATAAGGTGTGCAAGCATATAATTAAGTTAGTCTACAAATCTCATGTTCCTTTCTTAGTGGCTGGCATGCATTATGGCAAAGGATTTCCTAGGCGTCCAACCGGACATCATCGAGTGAACGTTTGAAACATTAGAGATGTGGGCGTGAAGAAGTAGGAAAGAAGGGTCCGAACCACTCATTGGTTAAGAAAAAAATGCTGAAACAAGGAGTCCCGCCTAGCGATGATCAAACGTCAGTTACGTGGACCTGCAACAGCATGAGCACCGAGTTAGAATTCTTGCCTATCCTTCATGCCAAACTCTCCAAGAATTAAAGCTCCAAACGAGAAAGCCAACAGTGAAAACCAAGCAAATTGAAAGTAACACCAAATCAAAATCCCAAAGCGGCAAATCAAGAAAACTAAGCACAAAGCACAAAAACTGTAACGCCCGCAACCGCACTGTACGTTACGCTGAGTCGGATTGAATGAAACAAATGCTGGTTCTATTTAATTTGTTGGATTTTGGAAAGAAGTATTGATTAAGTTATTTTATGTGCAGATGGCTAGCGGGTTCAATGAAAATCAGGTGTTCGTTCAGAGCAGTAATGAGATAGCTGAGTTGGAATGATAATGCCATCTTCCTTAGTCCGATCGGTCGGATGATTTGGAGAGCACGACCTGCTCGTACGGTCATACCAGTTGAGTAGATCGCACTTGCATCGGACCACGGGTTCAAGGGATTAGCCGTATCGGCAGGACAGGATGCCTAACGGAATCAAATATTGTGAGTGGGCTCTTTCCCTTCTCCTCTACTCCTTCATGCCTAATAATATAGAAAACACGTAAAGGCTTGAATACTTGGGCTGAAACATTGAAAATCACTACACTGAGGAGTGCATAGAGTGTACGTCGTTGGCTTGGTAGGATTGTGGCTTGATTTGGTTTGCGCATTGGATAGTTGGAGCTAGAGTTGGATGATACACTATTTGAGGCAGTTGGTTGAATACTTGAGATTATGCTTGGACAGCTGGAATGATGCATTGAGTCATTAGAAATATCAGAAATTTGGGCGAGCGAGCGTGCATCCGTGTACGAGTATCACTTGGTCGCTTTGTCTTGCAAAGCGAGCAGTTGTGGTTCGAAACCGAACAATTGCATCGACACGGGCATTGTGCCTCTTTTGGGGCATTGTGCCATGGGATAGTTTGAGAAGGGTGTTGCACCATTGGAAACACTGTGTTGAGAAGAGGCATTATGCCTATGGGAATAACTTGTGAATGGTGCCTTGGGCTATATGTTGGAAGAATGGTTATGGATGTTTTGGTTGGATAATTCATGGAACAAGTCTAGGATCGCTTGGTGGGGCGAGAATATTTCGATCCTCTCATCATACCTACTGTGTCTGCATTGTCACGGACAACCTGTGTGGCATAGGGTTTGGTTTCCTGGAACGGGATGAGGCACCGGGACACCGGGACCGTTCCACCATGGAGGAAACAATGGGCATCGCGCGATTGGACACAGTGCTGGTAGTCCGATACCACTAGGCGGGAGTAGCTGCCCAACCTTGGATCGGGTAGGATTGCCCTATTGATCTTGGTCCGATCAATGTCCTTTATGGCTTTTAGCCAGTGACTTCATATAGTATAAGTTGGCTTGCTTTTCTTTTGTTGGTTTGGCTTTCGTGTAGGCGCGGCCACCTTGCCTCGGCAAGAGTGTGCACTTTGAGATTGGATTGTAAGTATTTTGGTTGAGGATGGATATTGAGGCTTGGTTGATGGTTCGATACGATAGTCGCGTTGCTTGGGTTTGAGCATGATGGTTTGCATGCTAGAATCCTTCGGGTTGCTTATATATTACTTGTCGTTTGGTTTGAATTGAATGCTTGCATGCTTAAACTACTTTACAGCTTTTCTTAACATGTCATCCATATGCCATGAAATGAATCTAGGATTCAACTAGAAAGATCACCATATAACTGTGTGCATTCACTATTTTACTTAGTGTCGGCTTAGGCGAGTGGGTTACCCCGCTCACCAGTACGGTTGTGTACTGACCCACGTTTGTGGGCTTTATTTCAGGTACGCAGGCGTAGTGGCGCTGCTTGGATATACGAGGCATGATGTATGAACTGTAAGTACCTTTGTGGGCTTGAGAATAGAGCAAGAGTATTTCATCGCCTTCGTGGCATCGCCTTCGGGGTATTTCATTTGGACCCTATCGTGAGCTTCGCTGCGTATTACTCTGATTGTGTGCTTGTTACACAATACTTGACTTCCGCTGCAACTTGGTTATTTCTATGATAATATTTGGTGTTTGACAACATCGCCTTGTACGAGCGCAACTCCAGGCTCGTACGGCATCACGTCCCGATGAGAACGATTGTCCTGCAGGAGAGCTGCAACGTGGTGATTCACGTTCAGTGGGGACTATTATGCTTGCGGGAGATTGGGGCGTGACAAATTGGTATCAGAGCGCCCGGTTTATTTTCTCGGACTTGGTCCTTCGCTTCATCACAAACTCTAAATAGCTTCCGCGTGTCGTCTAGCTCTTGACTCTACTCAGTGCCGCATTGGATGTTTCATGCAATAAGTCTATATATTGCTGGTTGTGGCTGCATGTTATCCTTGGTTGCGTTGTCTTGGTTGGTTTTCGTTAGATCGCTTAGCCTCGTTAGGCGTTATTGCATTCGTGCAGCAAGTTGGTTGGCGTTGTTGCATTTGTGCAACAAGTTGTGGGCTTTCGTTGGGTTGGCTTATCGTTCAGGAGATTCTGATTGCCTCAATGGATCAGTTGGTTGGCTAACGAGATTTGGTTATGCGGCATGTTTTGAGTAGAAATATTCGATGGGAATGGATCGTTGCGCGAGTCGCTCGTGTAGCGATTGTGTTGGATATAAGTTAGAATTTCGGCTGTGGCGCATCGGTTGGGCATGTTTGAGTTTGGCTTGAGAATATCAGGATAAGTTTGCACGAGTTGCTCGTACAGCAAATGTGTGGAACAGTTGGGTATTGGGTTGGACTACATAGAAGACAATCGTTGCACGATTGCTCGTGTTACGAAAGTATCAGACGGTGAGAATAGTTGGAAGCATCGAGAATGGAACATAGCACGAGTCGCATCGCAAGATTTATGGGAATAGTTGGATAATTCAAGCATTGCTTGAGTTTTGTGTCAAACTCGAGTTAGGAAAGGCATGATCACGCATGAGGGATGGTTCAAACGGATTTTGGATAAGTGCAAAGAAATCGTAATGCGAGTAGCGACTTGATTCGGAATGGTATATGGGATACCACATATTGAGCAAGCCATTAAAAATATTTTTGGTTGGACATCAATGGAAATTGTCTGAACGGACTCGGATAACGGGAATACAAGTTGGTTGATGCACGTCGGTTGAGTTGGGAAGAACAAAAATGGAGCAAGCGAATATTGAGTTGAGCATATTGAGAACGGACTGATGCAAATAAAAGTATCGTTGAACTTAAGAGATGGACGAGTTCGGAATAAACAGTTGGGATAGGCTTGAACGAGCGAGGGGTGAATCGAATAATAGCGAGCACGGACTACGATTTTGGGTAACACATTGGAGCTGTTGGTTGAGTAATGAAACACGATTTAGTTTGGAGGGGCAATACGATGGATTCACACAAACTTGAAAGATTTTGGATATTGCTGCTCGAGAAGTCGACTCAAGTTTAGCAAAAATGGAATTTTGGGCAAAATGGTACAACAATGGTAGACGGATTCTCCGGAAGACGTGGACGGATTATGGCAACAATAGAAGGCAAAGAGTATGGCGGACAGACTGTTAAAGATAGCTAAATGTGGGAGCAACGTCGGAACAAATCACTGTGTTGCTCGAGTAAGTTGGACGTGTATTGTGGGATACGACAAACGGATAAGAATTTGAGCAAGTCTTGAGTTTTGAGAATCATTGCAAGTGGTAGTGCGAGAATCGAACATGTAATTCGGAAATTTGATGGATTCAGGGCAAAACGATGGATTGATGGTAGACGGTTTCAACGAGCGCATTGCTCGGATTCGGGAGTTCGCTCGGATGGATGGTTGGATTTTGATTCAGATTTACAGATGAGATATAGCATGGTTAATAGTAACTGTCCATCGTGATGATTATAATTATCGAGCGTAGCTTCGGGACAGCTGACCCTAGTGACTTGTCCGCTGAATCGGAGATGAATATGGTAAATCCATAGAATGACCCTTGATGCGGCGTATTTGGGAATACGTCGAGGGCAGATGTGAGCAATGAGATTTGGCTTATTGACTGAGTGTTGGATTTGAGAGACCCTTGGGATAGTCTTCAGCTGAAGATGCAGCCAGAAGATCGAAGCAATGGTGAAAGGTAGCCTAGTCAACTGATGAGATTCAGAGTCGTAGATTTTTATCGATGGCATCGTCTCTGACTCATCGTGCCCTGGAAGGGAATAGCATTCATATGAATTGACGACTGTGAAACTAGCTCGTGAAGTTAAAGCAACGGCTCGTTTGAATCAAATCCTTGTGAATACTGGAAGGGACAGATTTGCCTCAGATTTACAAGATGTCTCAAAACTCAGTCTGGGAAGCGTGCTCGTTCAGAAGGCAAAGGTGATATCCTAATGCTTCGAGGCAGTGGAAGCAGCACGAAGAACTATTCCATGCGCAACCTAAGAATTATGGCGAGTGTGTCCACGTTGAAATCGTGGCGACACAATCCCTTTGGCGTGGCGGCGAGATCTTCGTGGATCACACGAACCTCAATATAGATATTCACCCTGTGAGATATTGAGAGGGAAGGAAAAGGTGTTGGACTGAGCTGATCTAAGCAAGTTTGATATTTGGGTAAGTCGCATAGCTGGGGTAGTATCAATCGTGATGATCGTTCGGTGCATAAGATATATTTCGAGATATTGCTAGTACGGATTTCAGAAATAGTGGGATGGATTGAGTTGAAACACGAACTGATTGAGTCAGTGGAAAATTATCATATTTGTGAATGGTGCTCAATCGAATATGTTGGAATGGAAATCAGGATTTGTTCAATTGGGAGTAAAGCAAATAGATGCCTCGAACATAAAGATACCCTTGTAACTTGTTCAAATATGCTATCGCAAAGCTCGGCTGAAATGCATGTATTTTGGGGACGCCTTAAATATTTGTACGATCCAAAACTAAGCGATACGAAGAATTCATATTGAGCTGCAAGGAGGATGTGGAAATTCGAGAATTTGTACGAGCATTCAGCAGAGCGAGATGCTGAGTCAGGATCGTGAATATGTGAGTTGCATAGAGCAGATATATGGAATTGGATTGCGGTATGTGATAGGAATGAGTACCAGCACGGTTCATGGACGAACCTGATTCTAAGTGGTATATTATGTAACGTCCGCAACCGCACGGTGCGTTACGCTGAGTCGGATTGAATGAAACAAATGCTAGTTCCATTTAATTTGTTGGTTTTTGGGAAGAAGTATTGATTGAGTTATTTCATGTGCAGATGGCTAGTGGGTTCAATGGAAACCAGGTGTTCGTTCAGAGCAGTACTGATATAGCTGAGTTGGAATGATAATGCCATCTTCCTTAGTCCGATCGGTCGGATGATTTGGAGAGCACGACCTGCTCGTACGGTCATACCAGTTGAGTAGATCGCGCTTGCATCGGACCACGGGTTCAAGGGATTGGCCGTATCGGCAGGACAGGATGCCTAACGGAATCAAACATTGTGAGTGGGCTCTTTCCCTTCTCCTCTACTCCTTCATGCCTAATAATATGGAAAACACGTAAAGGCTTGAATACTTGGGCTGAAACATTGGGAATCACTACACTGAGGCGTGCATAGAGTGTACGTCGTTGGCTTGGTAGGATTGTGGCTTGATTTGGTTTGCGCATTGGATAGTTGGAGCTAGAGTTGGATGATACACTATTTGAGGCAGTTGGTTGAATACTTGAGATTATGCTTGGACAGCTGGAATGATGCATTGAGTCATTAGAAATATCGGGAATTCGGGCAAGCGAGCGTGCATCCGTGTACGAGTATCACTTGGTCGCTTTGTCTTGCAAAGCGAGCAGTTGTGGTTCGAAACTGAACAATTGCATCGGCGCGGGAATTGTGCCTCTTTTGGGGCATTGTGCCATGGGATAGTTTGAGAAGGGTGTTGTACCATTGGAAATACTGTGTTGAGAAGAGGCATTGTGCCTATCGGAATAACTTATGAATGGTGCCTTGGGCTATATGTTGGAAGAATGGTTATGGATGTTTTGGTTGGATAATTCATGGAACGAGTCTAGGATCGCTTGGTGGGGCGAGAATGTTTCGATCCTCTCGTCATACCTACTGTGTCTGTATTGTCACGGACAACCTGTGAGGCACAGGGTTTGGTTTCCTGGAACGGGATGAGGTACCGGGGCACCGGGACCGTTCCACCATGGAGGAAACAATGGGCATCGCACGATTGGGCGCAGTACTGGTAGTCCGATACCACCAGGCGGGAGTAGCTGCCCAACCCTGGATCGGGTAGGATTTCCCTATTGATCTTGGTCCGATCAATATCCTTTATGGCTTTTAGCCAGTGACTTCATATAGTATAAGTTGGCTTGCTTTTCTTTTGTTGGTTTGGCTTTCGTGTAGGCGCGGCCACCTTGCCTCGGCAAGAGTGTGCACTTTGAGATTGGATTGTAAGTATTTTGGTTGAGGATGGATATTGAGGCTTGGTTGATGGTTCGATACGATAGTCGCGTTGCTTGGGTTTGAGCATGATGGTTTGCATGCTAGAATCCTTCGGGTTGCTTATATATTGCTTGTCGTTTGGTTTGAGTTGAATGCTTGCATGCTTAAACTGCTTTACAGCTTTCCTTAACATGTCATCCATATGCCATGAAATGAATCTAGGATTCAACTAGAAAGATCACCATATAACTGTGTGCATTCACTATTTTACTTAGTGTCGGCTTAGGCGAGTGGGTTACCCCGCTCACCAGTATGGTTGTGTACTGACCCACGTTTGTGGGCTTTATTTCAGGTACGCAGGCGTAGTGGCGCTGCTTGGATATACGAGGCATGATGTATGAACTGTAAGTACCTTTGTGGGCTTGAGAATAGAGCAAGAGTATTTCATCGCCTTCGTGGCATTGCCTTCGGGGCATTTTATTTGGACCCTATCGTGAGCTTCGCTGCGTATTACTCTGATTGTGTGCTTGTTACACAATACTTGACTTCCGCTGCAACTTGGTTGTTTCTATGATAACATTTGGTGTTTGACAACATCGCCTTGTACGAGCGCAACTCCAGGCTCGTACGGCATCACGTCCCGATGAGAACGATTGTCCTGCGGGAGAGCTGTAACGTGGTGATTCACGTTCAGTGGGGACTATTGTTCTTGCGGGAGATTGGGGCATGACAAAAACTATTGGACTTGTTTTAATAGAGGCCTTTCCATGAGTTGGAAAGGATCATCGCATTTCGTCCGTGGCAAGAAGATGTCGAATATCTAAACTATGACTCAGACGGTCTAGCCACAAGCCCAATTACATAATGCACATCCCGGTCGAATCAGGATTTGAGGCACTACAGGTAGCTTGGGTGTGGCTGTAACGACCCGCTCCTCTCAACCCGGAGAGGCGATTCAAACAGCACAAGTATAGCGAACCGACCAGCCTTTCTCAGCAAGATGACTCGTTCGATGCAAAGACATTCAGACTTGAAACTTCGAATGGAGTTCAGACTTAGACTTTTCAGAGGCGTACTCGTAGTCTCGCTCGGCCAATGCGATTCATTGCTAAGGTGGGTGGCCCCGGTAAACCTGTCCCTGCTTAGCTGCACACCTAAGAAAAGGAATAATACATGCTAGTTCAAACGATAATATTTGTATGCTAATAAAAAGAGATGAAAGCAAATAACTAAGGGGATAACCCTGCCTTATCATTGTATAGAACATGGAGATCTTACTTGTTATTTGCGTAATCGGGCTTATTGAGTTGAAATGTAATAGTTTCTTATATGTGCCACAAAAGTAGTTTTGAGTTCATATTGAGGCATCGCACCGCACAAAATATGACACGGGATAGAGTATAGTCATGTTGCATACATAGATGAGGAAGACTATCAAGTAGTCATTCCAAGTCAGGAGAAGAAAAGAAAAGAAAGTACTTAGGATATTCAGATCACCGAGGCAGTCCCTAATCAGGGAGCTGCGCAAAGAAGAAAGATCTGAGTGTAGTCCTCAGCAAGATTGAACCAAGCTGAAGTCCTCGGATAAAAGAAATCAAGCAGAAAGTTCTCGGCTAGGATTAAAAGTGGGAGAGTAGTTGCATGGTCACGAACAACTGGTTGTGCATCAAGTAGATAAGAGTCCTCGACATGATTATTGAGTCATCTGAATCGTGTTGGTCCGAGAGGACAATGCCAGTGTAGTCCTGGTAATACGCTAGCTGAAGTATTAGTAGACGAGTACGGAACGTCCAGCAAGGCTTACTACCGACCTGGAAGGTCAGCCGACTCATCGGATAGTTCGGGATGCCCAGTAAGGCTCACAACCGAGCTGGGAAGACAGCATTTCCATCCCAGATCTTGTCCAATATGGCTAACAGAGCCAGTGACCTTCATATAGATAAGTCATGCATGCATAGAGGCTATCCGCATTCAGAAGAGGAGTAACACGAAGGAGTACATTGTACCGTACTTTGCATATTTAGAATAGATGCACGGTATATAACATAGTTCGAGTAGAATAGGTCTGAGGCAGAGACACAAATGTATCACTTGGATTGCATAGGTGTTCTTCGTTATTTAGTAGATTATAGATTATATTGCTGCATATGACAGGGAAGGCCAAATGGTAAGAAAGGGTAAGGCGAACTCAGTTGTTTACAGTACGACACTCTTTTGCAGACACGGGTATTACTTTTATTATATTGCCATGTAACTGATCCTAAGGCAAAGACTAGAAAGACAACATAATCAGTCGGTGCATATAAGTAATGAACATGCTCATTTTATTGCATGGGCGAGAGGCCTCCCCACCAGTGCATTCAATGTACTGATACCCAACCAGATTACATACAGGGTACAGGGAGAACTCGTACAAATTCGGAGATCGTTTAACGCATTGAGACGCCGGATCGTATTTGGCATCTTGGAGAGTGACGCATGGACCTGGAGCTCACATATATGAGACAATGTATAGGAACATCATCATCCAGAGTGTTTGATTCAGTTGTAAGCCTTAGGGCATATTCATTGTAGAAAAGGAGAGAGAGAGAGCACGAGCGACTTGCAATCTCAGCCTAGCGCCGCTTGTAATCTTTACTTCGTATCAATAAAGCGCTTGATTTGGAATCAATACTTGTGTTTATTCTATGTTTCCGCTATGAAGACTCTGTGAACTAGTTATCAACGGCCGTTTCGGTATTTGCCTTGCGCGGGCACAACTCTAGGCTCACGCTGCATCACGTCTCGATGGAAACGATCGTCCTGTGAGAGTGCTGGCGCGGTGATTCGCGCCTAACGAGGACAACCGAGTCATGTAGGAGATCGGGGCTTAACTGTGGCCTTATTATGATGTAATATAGTAGTATGGCCGGATGACAGCAAGCTCGGGTACAGAAAGGGGGGTATCAGATATTAGGAGTAGATGTTATTTCAGTTATTTGGGTAAGCAAGTAAGGGAATTGGAGAAGTATTCAGTGAATAGCTTGTGTGGAGTATTCAATGCATAAACACGTGTATCAGAAATATAACAGCAGGTGGATGGAGATTCTATAGTGCTCAGATTAGATTAGAGGATGTTGCAGCCATGCACTTGTGTTGCACAGTCCAGGGATGGCAACAGGTAGGATGTGGTTGGTATGGTTTGGAGTGAGGATGTTGTGAAAGGGGCACCTATGTTCTGCAGTGGTCTGCAGCTGTGTTATAACCATCAACTACAATAATACTTGCTTGTTTCCTACAACACATCAATGAAGAATGCACATGTCTGTGCATGAGTTATGAGTACATTGGTGCCAGTGGGTGTTAAGAAAAGTTGAGTGTCTGGAAAGAGGATGTGATAGTGAGTGTGTGTGAGGTTTTAATGGTGAGGAGGTTAGGGAAAAGTATTACTTGTGCAGACAATGCAATACACTGATCTGAGTACAGCTCTAATGGGCAAGGGGGGATTGTATATGTGTTAGAGTTGTGTGCTTGGTGCAAACACATGGAAGCAGTTATCATGGAGTATCAGTGATGCAATGATACTTTGAGAAGCAGTGAACCCTACAGCAGGGGCAGGTTAGCAAGGGTAGCAGGGGTATTTGGATCATGAACCCAGGTTATAAGAGAAGGGAAATGGAAGCAGTAAGCATCAGTGACAATACAACATGGGGAGTTAGGTAATTATGATGAAGGGATTTAGGAGTAAGTATTGAGTAGAGAGGACTATTTCAGAGAGTGTTTTGTGTAAAGTTTCAGGTGTATCATAGAGCTGAGATATGTGTTAGGGTAGTAGGTATTGGGTTAGGCTTGATACCAAGGTATTAATACATATTGTTTATATAGAAGCTCATATAGTGCCCTAAGATACATAGGATTTTATATCAACTAGTTGTATTTATAACTTAGTGATATTAGCTAGTTTAGCTAATACCTTCAAGGTATTGACCTAGAAACCTAGGTAACACCTAGTATCAACTAGTATGGGCTTGTAATCAACCTAGAAGCTAGGTATGACCCTAGAACTAAGGCAATGATCTAGTTTGACCTAGTTTTGGCCTAGAAATCACAGTTTAGCTTATTTAAACATGCATATTTTTTTATTACACCCAAATGACATGATATTCATATATAGGGTTGTGAGACACCAGTTCGGACATCGAGTTGCATCTTTTGCTCTGGTCCACAGGCGATTACATTCTCTGATAGTTTCTATCATTTGATAATTACTATAATACAAGTATTTAGAAATATTTTACTTGATTCCGACATAGTGGTTACACGGACTGGTACTATATGGATCCTGTCAGGAGATGTCACCCATTACCGTGTACTTTGGATACTACTTCACATGTACTTTATCGTGTGTATCGGGTATTCTTTGTGCTCGTGTCCATTCGTGTACATTCGTGTTCTTCGTGTACTCATATTATATTCGTGTTCATGACGTATCGTGATCGAATCTATGAGTATTGGTCGGGGCGGGGGAACTGCTTGCTAGATATGTGATATAGACATTGGCAAACATCGTAGACATTGGCAAATATTATAGACAATGGCAAACATCTTAGACATTGGTAAATATTGTAGACATCGGCTAATCGTGTTAACATTGAAATGCCTCGATCACATATCAAACTAGTACTTTAAACACTTAGTATAGTTATAGTTTCACTATATTCTAGTTCCTTGTCTTGATTCCATTGCATTGAGATCAGTGTTTACCATATTGCTCTAGATTATCTCTCTCTTTTCTACCATAATATATTTTTTTATTGTTTCTCGTCTTGTATTACATTCTCTATTTCTGTTTATAGTCATTATCAATTAACTTGGAACTGCTATTGGGTTGTACTTCACTCCAATTCTGACTGGATATAATTTTCAAATGATTGGTTAGAACAGATGTGTCCTACCTACTACGGGCCACAGGATGGCGAGGTCGTTAAGATTGTACCATAGAGCCTCGTGATATAGTACCGCCAGTTAGAGAGTTTTAGATCATTCTTTATGATATTTTATTTGAACTTAGATAGACTCTATGATATGTGCTATATTGAGATCTTGTGTTGAGATTAGACAATTGGACTTGGACTTGTGATGTATTATGACTCTATATTTCCTTTCTTCTATTTCATATCGTGTCATTATCTCCCTTTAGTTTTTATTGTAATTGAGTATTGATTCTCATTTATCATATATTATTTTGTCCTCCAATTGGAGTTAAGATATTATTGGCAGGTACCCTTATATATTGTGTGAGATATTTAGATAGTATTATTGACATAGACAACGTTCTACCGCCGATGCTGCGACGTAGGCTGGACGTACCCACGTACTCGTGCCCCTATACCGGGTGCGGGTCGTGACACAAATTTACAAGATAACAGTGCGTTTGGCTTGAACACATATCTCACACCTATGTTTATCATCTATTGGAGTCTTGGAAATGAGTTCTAAGTTCATCATTCTTCTAAGAGCACCTAGGTTCATATGTATGGCATAATCTACCATGCCAGATATTAGAAAAATTTATATTAAAAAATAAGTGAATAATCTGACATTTTATTGATAGTACTAAGAATAAATAATCCATCTTTTATAAAACTTTTTCCAATAAATGAATCATTCAGAAATTACTACTTTATTAGCCTCAATTATAATCTTGCATCAAGAAGTGACCCACTATCTTGATTCCTTCTAACTTACGACACATGAAGCACATCATGAAGAGGTATAATTTTTCTGATGTCATCTTTAGATCTACTCATCATCTTCCTATAATTTGTGTCGTTGAGCTATCTCCTTAAATTATTCCTCCTCCACTCGATTTTTGATAGTTTAAAAAACATGAGAGATCAAACGAAACATGAATATTCATTACTAAAAATTGCGAGATTAGCGACGTTTTTAGCGACGTCCAAATAAAACATCGCTGAATTATAGGTATTTAGGGACATCCATATAAAACGTCGCAATACGTCGGTGATAGCGACGTGGAGCGACGTTTAGCGACTATAATTATTATAAATATATAATATGTCGCTAGGTAGTCGCTAAGGTCGCTAACTTTTTAATTTTAGCGATGTTTAGCGACGTTTATGTATTTAAGTCGCAGTATATTATTATATCTGCGACGTTTAGCGACGTATAGACCGACGTCGCTAATTTATTTCATATAGGGTTTGACGAATTTCTCTTCCCCCCATTTCCTTCGAAATCTCAAAAAATTTAAACACCCCCCCATCCCGACGCCCCACCTCGGCGACCACCCTCCGGCTGCGGCCTCCCCCCTCCGGGGTGCTCCTCCCTCAGTCAGCTCCTCCTTCCTTCGGCTCCCCTCCTCCCTCTGACGTCCTCCCCCCTCCGGCGGCTCCTCCTTCCTCCGGCGTCCTCCTCCCTCCGGCGGCTCCTCCTCCCTCTGGCGTTCTCCTCTCTCCATCTCCCCTCATCCTCACTCGATGAGCTCCTCTCTCTGTCTCTCTCTCTCTCTCTCTCTCTCTCTCTCTTTTTCTCTCTCTCTCTCTAACATGACACAACACGACACGACACAACATGACACACACTAACCCTAACCCTAACTCGGACACACACACGCACGCAAGCGAACACACTAACACATGCGGACACTAACCCTAATACTGACACGGACACACAAATATAGACAAGAGATGACATGCCACGGACACACGAACACAAACAAGACACAGACATAGACATGACATGGGATACGACATAGACACATACACTGGGCTCCCATCTATATGGCATTTAGGCCCATATGTCATAGAGGTATTTATAATGGGTGACCCAAAATGAATAAATTCTACTTTATTACCAGAGATTTTAACCAAGTAGAAAGAGTAGAACTTTCCCACATTTTGAGCTCTATGCGACTGCGAGTACCATTATTTTTGTCATGATCAGCCAGCTTCATGCCTTCCTTGTGAACAACTGACATAAGTTCTCCTCTCTCCTAATCTCTCCTGCAATAAGCTAAGTAACCCTAGTCAAGTTGAGTGTAGAAGAAGAGAGAGTAGCTTGCTAGCTAGTAGTGTCTCGCCAATAATAATAAAAAAAAACAGTAAACTATATAATTCAAGAAATTACCTAAACCTAACCTCAAAGAAAAATTTCAAAAACCAGAACAAGAACACACACACACATGCAGAAAAGACGTGTACAAGGAGGGAGGGGAAAATATTTGAAAACAGTCAATGGTCTTGCATGCGTATAATGGGAACAAGTGCAGCAATTAACTAAGGGCTTTTCTGGGAAGAAAAATCCTGAAATGAGACTCCACGGCTTCCACTAGGAAGCCAACAGCATTCAATGGTTTCGTCCAAAAATATGGAAGCAATAAATTACTATTCACCTAATATACAGCTAAAAAACTCGAAAGTCAGGAAAGATAGACATCACTGTTTTGACTTGTCCTTCACTTTATTTATCATATTTAAGGGTGCACTCCATTATTTTAGACACATACCCTAACCCTATCTCTCTTCTAGTTAGCTGTCTAAGTTTAGACGCAACCTTACGTAACTGCAGCGTACATAATACGATGTAGATCTCGATTCAAGGAGAGTCATATACACGGACACGGAAATGACTCCTCAAAGCCGAGATACGATATACGATATTGGCTTCTTCTAGAACTCGTATCCAACTTGGACTGATGCTTCTTGCTGCATGAACTATTTCATTGGCTACTGCAGACTGATAAACCTGTTGTTGAAGGCTCTGCAGTGCACTGGCTCTGCTGCTACTTGCTGAGTTTACTTGCTGATGTGCATCCTTTCTGTTGTGTACTGCACAGTGTTGCTGCACACTAATTCCTCACTGCTGTACTGTGCAGTACAGCTAGTTGCTACTGCTATAAACTGTTGTATGCTTCCCCTTGTATTGTGGTAGCACAGAGGTGCACAATGCTCAGTTGTGCTCCCCCTTGCTTGGCTAGCACAGAGCAGCACACTGCTCTCCCTTCAGTTGATCACTGCCAAATGATGCATACTGAAAATTGTGAACTGCTCTCCCTAGTGACCCGAGCTCACTCAATCACTCAAACAACCATACTTGGAGGTAGCAGTGAGTATCAATGCATGTACTATATTTAACGATGAGTATATATGCTAGGACTAGGAGTATTAGTGCATGTACTGTATTTAACGATGAGTATATACTTGAAGGTAATTGTATATTCATTTTTGCTATAGAAGTATCTAGAAATGGATATGAATTACTATCTGCATTATCGTTCGTGGATGTACAACTGTCATCCTGATGACATATGAGGTGTACAGAATGAATTCATTGAGGGTGTACAGCATTTTCTGTAGTTCGCCAAGGCGTTCCCTCAGTACATAGACGGTACCAAAATTAAGTGTTCGTGTGTAATATATCACAACTTGAAATATCATCCAGAAGTGGAAGTCATATATCATTTGTACTTGAAGGGTTTCACGCCGAATTACTATCAATGGACCACGCACGGAGAACTTGTGTCTTTAGCATCGGAGTCGGAGCCTTATGTGGAGTCGTATATGGATGTCCACGACCACGCTGCCTACGACCATGGGTGGGTGAACATGGTATTTGATGCGGCGGGGCCTAGTTTCGATCCGAATAATCATGATGCAGCTGAGGAGGCACCGAATACCGATGCTGCAAAGTTCATAGAGTTGCTGGAGAATGCAAGGACTCCATTATATCCTGGTTGTGAAGATCATTCACCGCTGGAGGTTGTTACAAGATTGTTAAGCATCAAGTTTAATTTTAACATGTCGCAAGAATGCTATAACTGACCGATGGATTTGATTATAGAGATCTTACCAGAGGATGCAAAGTTGCCCAAAGACTTCTATCGATCTAAGAGGATGGTGAGATTGCTCTGGATGGGATATAAGAAAATCGATGCATGTCACAATGGGTGCATGTTGTACTACAAAGACGACAAGGATGAAGATGCGTACAGATTCTGTGGTGCTGATCACATAAGGCTACTGGAAGAGAAAATTCGGTCGGTGCAAATAAGCCTACCGATTTGATGCACCACTTGCCTTTGACGTCGCGGTTGCAGAGGTTATTTATGGTGAATGAGACTGCAAAAAACATGAGTTGGCACAGGCGAAAACATATCGAAGGAGTATTGGATCATCCATCCGATGGAGAAGCATAGAAGCACTTTGATCGAGAGTATCCAGATTTTGCTTCGGATCCGCGTAATGTCAGATTGGGGCTCTCCTCCAACGTTTTTACCCCATTCGGACTTTCGGGCTTCCAGTATTCGTGTTGGCCTGTGATCGTCACTCCGTACAATCTACCGCCTTAGATGTGCATGAAGACTCCGTATATGTTCCTAACCGTTATTATCCCGGGTCCGAACAATCCAAAGAGGAACATCGATATATATTTACAGCCTTTGATAGATGAGTTAAATCAGTTGTGGGAAGTAGGTGCCAACACGTACGATATTTCCAGAAAGCAGAATTTTTAGATGAGGGCAGCACTTATGTGGACCATCAACGACTTTCCGGCATATAGAATGTTATCGGGATAGAGCACTTATGGTCATCTCTCATGTCCGTATTGCATGGACCGTACTAAGGCTTTTCGTTTGAAACACGGAGGCAAAATCGTGCTTCTTCGATTGTCATCGATAATTTCTGCCAAAGGATCATCCGTACCGGAGGAACAAGAATGCTTTTCGTGCGTACGTTGTGGAGAAGGTCAATCCATCGCCAAGGTGGCCCAGATACACGATATGGGAAGAGGTAAAAGATTTACCAAGTGCTATCGAAAAGTTTGCTAAGGGGTACAAGTGTGACAGATTTGGTCGCACCCATAACTGGACGAAGAGGAGTATATTCTGGGATCTGCCATATTGGAGCACCAATCTGATCAGACTTAACCTTGATGTCATGCATATCGAGAAGAATATGTTTAATAACATAATTAATACTGTAATGGAGGTAAAGGGGAAGACGAAAGACAATCCGAAGGCCAGGTTGGACTTAGAAAAAATATATAGACATCCTGCGTTGCATTTGATAGAGGAGGAGAATGGAAAGTTAAAGCAGCCTAAGTCAGTTTTCTCACTGGAGAAGGAGGATAAAGGAAGACTTTGTAGGTGGATTCAGGGTCTAAAATTTCTAGACAGATACGTATCGAACTTGAGAAGATGCGTCGACCTCAAGAAGAACAAACTGGCGGGTATGAAGAGCCACGATTGTCACATATTCATGGAGAGGTTAATTCCGATTGTATTTCGGAAATTCTTACCGCAGGTCATTTGGGATCCATTGACAGAGCTCACCATATTCTTCAGAGTTCTTTGTTCTACTAAGTTGCTCGTCGATCGTCTAGAAAAGCAAGAGAAGGACATTGCGGTAACACTATGTAAGCTCGAGAAGATGTTTTCTTCTGGATTCTTCGACTCTATGGAGCATTTGCCAATTCATCTTTCCTATGAGGCACGTGTTGGTGGTCCTATCGGTTATCGGTGGATATACCCCTTCGAGCAGCATCTGAATCACCTAAAGAGGAAGTTAAAAAACAAGGCACGGGTTGAGGGCTTTATTTGTGAAGCTTATGTTCTCGAGGAGATTACAAACTTTTGTTCAACGTATTTCAAATCTTATGTTGATACTAATATAATGAGAGCTCCGAGAAACGACAACGGATATCAGGAATCTAATGATGCAATACTCAAAGTATTTAATACGTCCGAAAAGCATTCGAGGAAAATGAAGAAGAGATATTTGAATGACGACGAGCTAAGGGCTGCTCAGTTGTATATATTACTCAATTGCGACGAGGATGAAGTGGAGAAGTAAGAGGGGTAAGTAATTAATACGCCCACGTTTACATCATCTCAATGTAATAGTATAAGCTACTATTATGCTACTAATCAGCAGTTGCTTCGTTATTTTTTAGCACATATAATGATGATTGGAGGTCGGTTAGACCCTACATAACAGACGAAGAAGTAGAACAAGAAATGAGATGCCATTTTCCTTCTTGATTAAGCGCATATGTAAGGAGCTTGGTAATAACTTTTTCTTTCTATACTTGCACAATAAATAACTTACTATCGCTACTTTGGTATTTAGGTCGATCGTCTAATAACACCCGAGACTGAATCTATTAGAACTCTAGCCAAGGGACCAATTACTGCCATCAAAATATGGCCAAGTTTTTGTGTGAATGGGTTTAGGTTCAAGTCAACAAATGCTCCGATCAGAGACAGCTTTCTGGATCTTGATTCCACGAAAAATAGTTGTTTGTGTATCAAATCTTTGAACTACAAAAACGTCGATCCAGGCAATGATTTTTTTGGCATCTTACGAGAGATTATGGAGTTGACATATAATTATGGCACAGAACCTGCTAAGATCGTGCTATTCAAGTATGAATGGTTGATCCGATTCAAGATCAAGATTGGAAAATTGACAAGCATGGCCTTGTGGATATAAACTATAAGCGTAGATATCAAGGCTACGAACCATTTGTCCTATCAAGTCAGGCTCAGCTCGTGTACTTCATAACTTATCCTAGAAGGGGGACAGCAAGGTCGGATTGGTGGGCAGTATGCAAGACTAAAGCTAAAAATACCTTTAACATTAACGAAATAGCTTATCAGGAGGACGAGCTACCTCTTGTAACAAATATTGTAGATGTGGACTCAACGAAAGTTATTCATTACACGAGTAATAATATAGAAGATGTAGAATTATTCGAAGAGGAAGAGGAAGAGGAGGACGAGGAAGGCGAACACGATAAATTTTCTGAAGATGATTAAAAATAAAATATTTTGCCTGTAGAATGTACTATATTTTGACTGTAGAATGTACTATTTTGACGAAGATATGTATTATATTTTCACTGTAGAATGTATTATCCATTTAGACTTGTGACACCACTAGTTATTTACTGTACAATTCTATAAATGCTGTGAGATATGCATAACATTTTGACTGTAGAATGTACTATATATTTGTGTATTTCTTTATTCATCATATGTTGTTATCAGGTATGACAGGACGACGCGGAGGGTTCGGCAGGTCCCGAGGTAGACGGAGTGCTCCTCCGGTACTGCCTACTGTTGGTTCTGGATCATCGTCGCCTAGTACTCCAGTATATCGATCAGTCACATCTCCGACTGCGACGACGTTACTTGGCATCACTCCTGGGACGAGTAGTTCCAAGCCTGATAGTACTCCCTCGTACAGCATTTCTCCTACTGACGGAACCATAGAGATAGATGAGCATATGGAGGAGGTCGAGTCGACGTTGTCCCAACATCAGCTAGATCCTCCATGCGCACCTCCGGAGGAGACGAGGACAGAAATTTGGGCCGACAGTACAAAGTAAGTCAATTTGATGGTTTATCATCATATATATCGTATATTTCTTTATTCATCATATATTGACTTTTTCGATCAAAATAATTATCTCGATATAGATATCGTCCCTCGTCGGTACAGAGACGCCCGGGCCTCTTTCTGAGGAACAACTATGGTGGCCCTTGGATCAACTACTCTGAAGCTCCGGAGGAGAGGAAGGCGTGCTGATTTGCGCACTTTGTAAACCCCCTCAATTAATTCTATAGATGGTCAGGTATGGATTGGAAAATTTTGGTTTAGCAGCAGATGTTTGAGGGTTAGAGTAGAGTTGCATATGTATGTTATTTATTAATTAGACCCTTGGCGCGCCCTACCATTGTTGATTTATTCGGAGCCCAATATCAGCCTATAAATTCTATCAGACTATTGTACTTCTGACTTGACTCGCGAATTTAGGCACTGGACTTTTCTCTCACACAAAATTAAATCTGTTGTGCCCTAAATTAATTGCACAACTTCCCGTATCCAAAATCCCATAATTTAATTTCGTGTCGGACACATGTGTCGTTACCTTCAATTTTGAGATACCAACTTAACCCGTTGAGCCGGACCAACTAAAGGGTCCAAGACTGACTCCAAGCCTCCACCATTTTTTTATCTTTGCGTCATTTCCAAATTTTGACCCCAAGTGCCCCCATTTAATTTAAAAGTGCGGGACACTTTAATTCTATTTAAGTCGGGGATACCAATTTTGACTAATCCTATTTTAATCTCCAATTAATCCCAATGCCCATTGAATTAAACCCATGCCAAACACACAACACCCCCTCACCATACAAAACACCAAACACCAATTTTTCCACAATTTTTGCATCATTTTATGTGTTTGTGCAATTATCCAAATTTAAGGGGCTTAGTTGCAATTATTGCATTAGGTGTCCTCACCTCATTGGCCAAGGCCAAATGGAGAGGCTACCCCTTCTTTGACCGTAGTCAACCCTTTCCCCCTTTTTTTGCATGAAGAAAACCTATTTTCCTTTATGTAAAATTCCCACCCTCCATTTGAATTGGGAGCATCACAACCCTCCATCCTCCACACAACCCCCTATAAAATATCATTTCCCCTCTCCCCAATGCAGGCCCTAATCCCTAGGCATTGGAAACCACCCTCTCCTATCTCTCTCCTCCATCCTCCACCTAGAAAACCGAGCCTCCCTCCTCCATATTTATTTATTTCCTTCTTCTTCCTTTCTTCTTCTTCTTTGAGGAGCAGCTCCCGCAGCCACTCCGGCGGGGCAGTGCAGCGTTGCGCCGCCGCAGCTCCGGCTGCTGTCCCAGTGTCGAGCCCCAGTGGTGCTCGGGCATTCGATCGCAGCTCCGGTGCGGACTCAGCGTCGAGCTCGCACCCCCGCAGCTCGGCACTCCAACCCGCGACGAGCCTCCCCGCATCCGCCCTCTGGAGCACCGGCGAAGCCTCTCCGGCCTACTGCTCTCAACCGATGGTCCCCGCAACTCGGCACTGCCACCCTGGCGGCCAAGAATCACCCGCGCCGAGACACCCCGCTATTCTCCGACGAGCTTCCACCACCACCACCATTGCACGGACACTTCCATCTTTACTCCCCAGTCCAGCCAACCCGCACCTATCCACCGCCACTTCCTCCACCCTCTCGATCATCTCTACCACCACCCTGACCACCACGACTGATACCCCGACCGACTGCCACCCCTTACCTTGACCAACCTCCACCAGCATCACCACAGCTCCACCACCATTTCCGATCGACATCCCCTGCACCATCTCCATCACATCACCCGACCTCCCTCTACTTCGACTTCACCACCAGTACTACTACCACCTCTTCTCTCATTGTCTCCATGACCATGGTTGCTTTGTGTCACTGGTGTAGACTGGTGAACATGCTCACCATGAAAAGCCATGCATATAAGCCCTTGATGAATGCCAAACTTGTAAATTGGAGAGGTTTCCATGGTTTTTCCTTTGAGTATTGATTCCTTTGTTCATCAGAATCTTTGCCGCCACGTCCATCGCCACCTCGAGCCTCCCTCTACCTCCGGCCAGAGATGGCCCCCACACGCCACCAAGGTGAACTCCTCCCCCCCCCCCCTCCTTGTAGTGTAGTTTCATATACTGTCTTTGGGTTTCATGTAACTGAGTCACTTAGTTTAGGGTTACCTATATGCATTGAGATTTTGAGGTTATTTTTGCATGTGAGATTTTGGAGTTTATTTCATAAGTATTTAAAATAAAATTTATGGATATACATTAAGTCAGAAATTGAGGATAATTGGATCTTTGTTGGAGTTATATTCGTATTGGGAATTTTGAAGATAAAGTACATGGTTAGTAAATAAGGTTTTTAAATGCTAGGTTGAGATGTTAGGGTTTCCAATTAATATATGCATTTTTATCATTGATGATGGACAGGGTTAAATTGTTGACGAATAATACATGATATTGAAATATGGATGGACATTGTGGAGCAGGTGATGGATTATGAAAAGGGTGTAATATCAAACCGATAGGCATTGATTGGAGACTGAGAAATAATAATGAATTAATCGAGGAATAGTTTTAAGGTGAAATGTTAATGGGTGTATATTCGAGGGTTTAATAAATAATTGATAATTTATTTGAGGACGAGATACGTCAACGTGCATGAGAATGTCGGTAAAGACCCGGGGCAAAATCGAGGATTTGATCATGGTTTGAACTACTGAATATAGTGATGAATAGTGAGATCGAGGACTTATCTGAGGATAGTATACTGTGATTTATTGTATTAGATACAACCTACCTGGGTTAACCTTGGTTAACCCTCTAGATTAGTGTCTATGTGACTTGTAACTGAGATTGTAGCCTGTGTTTAGACGTGTGTCACACCCCTGTTGCCACATGATAGTTTATTGATTGAGTTTGTATCTCGTCTCTAGGTACTACGGGACCTGCGGACTCGGACGTGGTACCAGATCCCCGTCATCAGCAGCCGGACGCAGGCAAGTGTACCTTGCCACCCTGTATTTCAGATTACAGATATTTATTGTTTCTTTATGTACATTGTGCGCGTATTTTGGTTACGATCGATATTTCGCGTCCGGATCACAACAGGGTGCAGACATTCGTCGTAACGTCTTAGAATGATTGTTAGATGTTCGTAATACCTCGATGTACGTACCTGAGTATATCGACACTCCAGGACACACTCATACACTGTGATCATGCCAGATTCCTATATCCTGATACTGACATCATGACCAGAGACTGGGACGACCTTAGGGTCGCGTCTGTTGAGTTACTTCTGTGTGTCGAGACTGTTAGATAGAGGTTCAGGTTCAGCGCACCATCGTTGACCGCTTGGGAAGGGGAAGACAGTTACTAGATGTTTGGGCTCCTCTACACGCGCTTATATATATATATATGTACTGTATCGGTATTGATCATGTATCTAGTGTAGATGTATCACCCGTGTGACTTCTTGCCCGGAGCTGCGGTACATCCCGTGTGTTTCCGTGTCCGGAGCTACGATTTTATTTAGATAGCCCACGCGTCGAACATTGTCTTCAAACTGTGTCACACTTAGTTGGTTATGCTAGATTACCCCGTCGTTGCACTTGTACTTTCTGTTATACTTGGCATGCTGTATTTTTGTACCTTGTTACGTCCCTCTGAGGACCTGGTTCCCTGCCAGTTTTGCAGCATAGACGATTACGGAGCATTTGGAGTCGATGATGGAGTTGCACGTCTTGCGGGCATTATACCAGGTACTCATATCATTTACACCGGCATTATGGTTACTTTATTCTTGTTGTTTATTTATCTGCTGTTGTAGCCTAGTTTTTGTAGACTCGTCTCTTCTCGAGTCTATTCGAGTTTGTGTGTTATTGGGTGACCGACTTTAGCACATATAGCTCTTTCTTGTATACTGCTGTACATTGTGGATTGAGACATAGAAGTTTACATTTATGGGATATCTAGATAGTACCCTTTTTATTATACAGTTTATACGTATTCGAGTCAGACCAGAGTCTGGTCGAATGCGTAGCTGGCTTGTCACGTATTTCTGGTCCTACGTATTTTGGGACTGGGGCATGACACACTTCAAGGTAAAAGTATATTATATAAATCCTCTAATTTATACATATTATATAACTTACTAAATTATTTATTGTAGCAAACGTATTTCTATCCTCCGCACAGGGCCGAGTTGATCGAGCAGATATTTCCTGCCGTTGCCGCCAGGCTTATCCGTGATGCTCTGGATGACCAGAAGGCTCGTGATCGCGTTGGAAAACCGATCCAAGGTTGGATCACGCCTGAACAGTGGACTACGATGAGGGCTAGATTCGACGATCTGAAGTACAAGGAAAGGTCTGAGAAGGCCAAGGCGGCTAGGCGAAAGGCAGCAAAGTGGTGTGGTGGCTCGATTTCGATGACGGAACATTTCCGTCGTTTGGTATATTTTTTATTTCAGATATATTATTTTAATACAAGTACGATAAAATGGTAGTAGAAAAAAATATTTAATTTTAATACTAAATAATATATTTTTAACAGGTACAGAGGGGTGAGGATGCAAACATGGTGGTACCGTCTTCCTGGCCACCCATCAAAAGGGCAAAAATCTCATTGATGAGAGGGCCTCGCAGACCTATGTAAGCATTACTTTACTTTATGTTAATTTTAATATAACTTAGGCAATTATTGAGTATCCAAACTTTTCTAGGCCGAGTATCTTATGCTGCGTGAGCGGGCGACTGCTAGTGCACTTACAGCGGGAGAGGTTGGTACTTCCTCACAGCCCTCTCCAGCTCCGTTGGCGGACGAGCTGTGGGTGACCCCCGCTGGTGGTCTCCAGAGGGGTACGTACTACGGTACAGGATCCTATGGCGCCCTTGTTGCGACGCAGTCATCTAGGGCCTCCCCGATAAGTGCGCATTCTCCACAGCCCTCGCAATCGTCGGCCCGAGTCCAGGAGGTCGTTGACCATCAGATTGTGTCTCTTCGTGATGAGTTGCTGCGAATGATGGAGGAGCAGACCCTGTCCCAGCCGCAGGCGGACGATGCGACGCTCATCGCACGATTTGATATGCTCGAGCGTAGCATCATGGAGCTCCGAGATTTGACAGCTGATCTTAGAGCGTCGATAGAGCGCAACGTGACGGAGCTGCATGCATCACAGCTGTCCATGGGCGAGAGGCTGATGATGATGCATGATTCAATGGTTCATAGCAGTACGTGGCTGTTATCTTTCATGGATTCATACAACCAGCGACTAGCAAAGTTGGAGCGGATACGTCCTCCTGGTGCGCCTACATCGACACAGACTCCACCGACGTCACTGCCTTCTCCATCGACATCGGTGTCGATTTTACGGGAGCAGTATGATCTGTTCTTATCCCTAATGCGCGCCGGTGGTCATCCTCCTGCAGATCCGCAGTAGTCCTAGTTAGGACCGTTTATTGATTGTTTGTGTTTCAGACCTATGATATTTGGTCATTTATGAATATTTTTTATTTTTGAGGCATTCAGACATTATTTCTTGTATTCTTTAGGACGAGGCTTTCAGACTCAGTTGTGTGGATAATTGTTGTATTCTTTACGACGATATTTTCTCCTGATTCGGTTTATAATCTCAATGTTTTATTTTCTTCAAATTTTATTATACTATTCATATTAAATATATGTTGATTTATCGGTGTTGAGTGTTCAACCGAAGGGGGTCGGCGAACCCAGCAAATTCAACAAAGGGTTGCTCCGGGTCTATTTGTACAAATTGTGAATTCATAAAATACAGGAAGAATAGTTTGGAAATAATTTAGTATTTATTTTTTTATTTTATCAGTATATTTAGCGACGTTTAGCGACGTCTACTCACGTCGCTGAATACGTCGCTAAATTTGTCGCTACACACGTTGCTAAACAAGTCACTGTCCGTCGCAAATTGCTGACATGGCAGTATTGCCAGGTCATAATAACGTCGCTAAATTAGTCGCACAACATCGCTAAATGAGTCGCACATACGTCGCTATAAACGTCACTATCTACATCGCTAATTTAGCAACATATAGCGACAAAAATACACGTCGCTAATTTAGCAACGTTGCGTCGCTAAATGTCGCTAATATAGAGACGCATATACATCGCTAGAAAACGTCGTAATAGCGATGTTTGACGACGTTTTTTCTATCAGCGACAAGTTTAAAGGCGACTTCAACAAAATGTCGCTAATTACGTCGCTAAAATTATTTAGCGACATTTTTTGGCCATTTAGCGACGTTTCTTTACGTCGCTAATTTGACTTATTCTGGTAGTAATTAGCTCCAGAATTCAACCAGCAATCATCAGAATGATAAAAAATATCGACTAAGGGTTGATAGCTCACAGACCTGAATAAACTAGATGACCCATTCAAAAGCATGTTTGCTTCATATTTGGTAGTGCATTTTTTCCTTAAAAATGGGTCTTGGTAGCTTCCTTCTTTTTGTAGTACAAGTTGAAGACAGGTCGTTTATTCTTTCATACACTAAGTAAAAAAAATAAAAATTGATCCCGAGTCTGACTAGAATTTCTAGATTTATATGGTTTCGTTGGTTTTGATGGTTCTAGTGGTGAGGCTAAAATTCTTATTTTTCTTGAAAAAAAATTCTCTTGGGTTTGTGATGGTTAGACTTAGGTTTACTATGTTTTCTACAAGGTTTACCTTAGCCTTAGACTCGGTCTTAGGTTATACTTTAACCTAAGTTTTTCTTCTATTATAATATTATTTAAGACTTTTACAAAGCTAAGGTTTTCTTTTGTATGGATAAGTTCTCTAATATAATCAGACCAGGGATGAGGAAAAGCTTATTTATCAAGCATGCTATCTTGTGATCATTAGAAAAAGTTGTACCTTTGGCTTGGATGAGTCTAAGATATTCTTAGAATTCATGGATTTGGTCATTCATAGGTATGTTGTCTACCATAAAATATCTATTGAATGATGAAAAATTGAATCTTTTCATTCTAGCATCATCACAACCATATTCTTCTTCCAATGCATCTTAAAATTCTTTAGCGTTTTTATATTCAAAGAATATGTCATATCGTGACTCAGACAAAGCTTATCTATCAAGCAGGAACGTCACGTGGCAGTCGATCATTAAGGGGAGAAGTGGGACCGGGTGTGGCCCACATAGCAGGGGGGGAGAGAGGGTTGTAGGAAGGTTGTAAGCATTTGGTAGTAAACTTAGGATTATTGTTAATAAAAATGCACATTGTCTATTTTCATCTATTGATGAGACAAGATATTTATCTATTTTGGATCCATCAGAATAAATCGAGATGTATCTGACTAGAGTCTACATCATCGTTTTAGAGCGTCAAAGCACTTTTTGGGCCAACTCATTTCTCTTGTCCATTGTCTAATGCACTTGGCTCAACCCATGGAGGAAAAATGAAGTAGTTGTGTTGTTGTTCACCTCCTTGACGCAGTCCCCGACATCGTCCCACGCAAAAAGAAAGCGTGGAGCCTTGGCCCGACCTATAGGTCCTGTTAACGTAAAGCGAGGAGTTTGAGCATTTACAGATGAATCGGAAAGTCATTTTCGTAACTATACTTCCTACAACTAACACGTGTCTAGTCCAGTGAGACTGCGTAGCAAACCAATGTGAGCTCTTATACTAGGTCATGATCTGCAAGGGAATATATCACACATTCTTATACCAATGTGAGCTCTTATACTCAAAACATCACATATCATCCTGTCATCATAGTCTGCCTTCTGTTCCTACCACCTTCTTCTTCCGGCTCTGATGACCACCACAACGCTTTTTGTTCTTCTGTCAAGAGCCTACAGAGTCTAGACCTTTTCCCTCTCCTGCTGCAAACATCCATCTGCAATTAATGATTGCCATCCTAAAGCCGAAAAGTTCACTTGAGTCACCTCTGCAATAAGGATATATATATAAGAAACTATCCCTAGCGTATCCGCATCCTAAGTTTTTAAAAATATATGTATCGCATATCCCATATAGTGTCATATCACATATTGTCTAAGTGCTTCCTAGGTCTTTACACTAGTACCTCCTTAATTTGTTGTTGGATCGAGGATAAATTCCGTATTTAATTAAAATGGTTACCAAACTAAAGTTCCATAGATAAAGACGATTACTTTGATGATATCATGAAAGATGAAAACAAGTATAATACTACAAGAAGATAACTTATAATCTTTGGAGTCCATTTTTTACCCATCCGTTCAAAGCTGTCATGTGTCAAACCACGTTAAACTAAAATCACTTTGAGGATGGTTTGGTGAACATCTACACTAATTTTTAGTATTGGTTTGACACGTGACAATCCTAGAATAAAAAGGGTGTACATAAACCCGGCCTGATTTTGGTGGGTAAACAAAAATACTCATAATCTTGTTGGTAAAAAGTTAGTCTTGTCTCAACTAGAAACGGCTAGAATCGTGTACATGACACACGTCATGTTGGGACCCAAAAAGTTACAACGGAATAAGTGCTTTTTGTGTCAGCTCAATTCCCTTGTCCATAGGTCCAATGCATTGGGTTTATCTCATGGAGAGAAAAGGAAGTAGTTGTGTTGTTGTTCGTCGCCTTGTCGTATTTTTTGACATTGTCCGACATAGAAAGAAAGAGCATGCAGCCTCGGACCGATCTATAAGCCTGCTAACGTAAATCGAGGAGTTGAGCCTGAACTGGTGAACCTAAGTCACTTTCGTAAGTATACTTCCTACAACTAACACATGTCCAGTCCAGTAGGAACACGTAGTGCAAACCAACACGAGTTGCTATACTGAATCCCCTGCTAGCCATCGGGGACTGAGTAATAAGGTCATAATCTGCTTTTTTTGGGTTTTACAAAAAAAACATTGTTTTCCCCTCATTTTCTTGGGTTCTACAAAAACGACAGCACTATGTGACCCACAGTTCTAGGCAGAGCCGTCTCAAGTCATTTGGAGGCCCTAGACAAAAGTCCAAAATTGGGACCATTTTTTGAAAATTTAAACATGATTGGAGGAGGAGAAAAGAGTCGGTCGTCCATTTCCTGAAAAGTAGAGATTGGAGTATAAGAGGAAGAATCGTTCGCTCATTCCCGTAGCCGTAATTAGAAACCAATTTTTTTTATTAACCATCAACTGTATAACAAATATGTTTCCAATTATATGGGTCGTTACTCGTTAGTTAGCTAATTTAGAAAATTTTGGATCCCACACGACTTTGAGCCCTAAAATAACTACTACACTAATTTAAAAAAAAAATTTGGGACCCCTAAAATAGTGGGACCCTTGGTAGTTGTTTGTTTTGCTTAATGGATGAGCCGGCCCTGATTCTAGACCGCAGACTACGTGATAGTTCTCCATTGGTCCTATTTTCGGTGGTGGGTCCAAGCAAATAGGAGGAACCAATGAAAATCTGTCACATGGTCCGCGGTCTGGTTGGCAGTTCCAAAATCGCGGACTAAATAGCATTTTTCTCAACCAAAAAAAAAGAAAAAGTATTCTCTCAAAAAAGTATGTCCATAGAATTGGGAAGACGAGTATTATTGGCACCGCAAATTTCTCTGAAAGATTTTGAACAATTTTGAGAGAATCGGATCCGACAATGAAAAGCTGTTTACCAGCACTGATCCGTCTCCCACCTCCTGGGGACCCGCTTCCGCGGCTCCGCGTAGAACCCGGCCCGGCCCATTAGACTCCTATCGTACCTCTCCCTCTCCCCCGCGTCCGACAGGGTCGAGTACGCCCTGCGGATCTCCAGAAACTCCGACCCGTCGCCGTCCGGGTCCACGTCCGGGTGGAACCGCTTCACGAGGGCCCTGTAGGCCGCCTTGATCTCGCCAGCCGACGCCGTCTCCTCCACCCTCAGCACCTCGTACAGGCTCCTCCCCCCCGTCGCGGCTGCGGCTCCAGCGGCGGCTCGAACCGCGAGGACGCGGCGGCTCGCCGGAGCCGGGAGCGGAGCCGGGCGGGAGAACGGGTTGGCGGATCCGGAACCGAACCCGCACAGAGCTGTAGTTGAAGAAGCCATTTTTGTTGATACGAAGAGGGAGGGAGGGAGGAAGAGAATGGCCGGGATTAAATAGAACGAAAGAGGGTGGGCCCCTCCACTTGCTGCAGCTGCTCCAGCTCGTGCTCCTGCTGGAGAGGAATGTGTGGGACAACTTACGTACACGAAAGAGATTTTCGTTTCATGATGCTGACGTGGACTGTGAAGGGGGATGGTTTCTAGAAGCGTTTGTTTTCTTTGGCTTCGCTCGGCGCGCATGATAAAGGAGCGTATGTTATCAAAAAAAAAAATTGATAAATTTTGAGCTACATCCTATTTGTTTTATGATAATGTACTAAAAAAATTTACTTTTAACTAACAAGTAAGAATCAACTCTTTTGACTCGCCAACTGGACATTTTTGAAACCAAAATACCCTCGCGTCGATACTTTTGAGACCAAATTTTTTTTTGTTCCAAGTAGCTTCACATTCAGATGTGTATAGATATATGTCAAGTGGGAACATTCTATTAAGGATATTTTGGTCTCAAAAGTGTCCACGTGGGGATCGAAGGAGTTGACCGTTAGTCATTGACGATTTCCGTTAAAAATAAATTTTTTTTATGTATTATGGTAAAATAAGTGGAGCGTAACTCGAAAATTTACTTTCAAGTGGGACGTACATTGAATTATGGTAAAATAAGTATGCAACTCAATTTTTTTCTAAAAAATTTTAGGTGATATCATCTTTGTTATATCTGACATGACAGTCATGTTAGCTGACATGACAAATTTTAAAATTAATGTTAAATTTAATATTAAAAAATTGGATAATTAATTTTTGGGGTTAAAATTTGTCGTTTCAGCTACCCTGTTACATTCTACATAATGGGAGATGATATCGCCAAAAAAATTTGGACGACAAATAACAAAATTGGTATGTTATTGATGTTTCTTTTTTCTCCAAAAATTATATATAGATTTTATTTTTTTTTAATTTATGTGGTTGAATTACAAATAGCAAAATGTTCCTATGAGAAATCATTTAAGATGGATCTTTTCCTTTAGAAATAAGGAGGAAAGTGGCCAATATGAAATTTAGTCCATAAAACCCAAGTTTCTACAAGTAATTACTGTGACCACTCATTCCAGGTGCGAATTTAAGAAATATATCTTTCGTCATGATTTTGTTTGTTTTCCTCTTAGTTATCTTGTGGTCCATCATAACCCAAAATCTCTTTTGACCAATGCTCCTAATAATGAACGAACATTTACTAGTCTAGTCAGTAGTAGCAAAGGACTGGAAGAGGTGCACATCCAAAAATAAGTTGAATTCCAGATTCCTCTCAATCTTTCTATTTGACTGGCTACTGCCAACATATATGTTGCTCACATATAGTTTTCCACTGTTAGAGGCTGGCCAAATCTCCATTGGAGGTTGGAAAATGTGGTCTATGTAGACTCAATTGCAGCCATAATTTTGGACACCTTCTAGAAGCTCACAGACAGTAAGAAGTAACTAATTATTGGTACGAAATTTTCTGTAAATTATAAGAAGTTCCATAATATTAGGGTAAGTTTACAAAATTTATAAAAAAACAAAAAACGTCGATCACAAGAACGTATTTACTGAAAAATAGTAATTAAAAAATTAAAATTAAAAAATATTACCATCAGAAGGACGTATGCTTGTATAAAAATAACCTTTTGATGGGCATTTTATTAGCAAGATTTAAACAAGGCTATCAGAAGAACGTTTCTTTGCAAAATATGTTATTCGGATGGACGTTTTCTTTGCAATGATTAAATATTTCAATGGTGCAAAAAATAAAAAAAATAAAAAATTGCTACAGTGATAATGCTACAAATTATGTTTCAAAATTTTAAAAAAAAACAAATTTTTACTCAATTTAATAATAATAAAAAATTATAAAAGCAAAAGAAATGTCCTTACTTAGAAGTTCCATTAAACAAATTTAAAAAAAGAAAAGCAAGTGGATGGAAAGAAATGACCTTTCATTTATTTTAATAAAAAAGTTTAAAAATGATAAAAAAAACGACTTACATCCTTACTATGAACGTATAAGCGTAGTTATAATATTTTATTATTATTATTATCATTATTATTTTTAAAGTGACTTCTTATACTTCTACAATAAAAAAAAATATTGAGAAAACACCCATAAAAGCGCTTTTTCAACTTTGTATATAAAAAAAAAAAAAAAAAAAAAACTAATAGGTGATTACACAAAAATACTAACAGCATTAAAAAAAATTTACATAAAAAACACCAACATTTTTATAACAATTGAAATAAAACACGCGGAAGGACATTTTTATGTTATCATAATTTTGCAAAACTTTGTTCTAATATCATGAAACTTTGGTACGAAATTTTCTGTCTAATTTATCATACAAAACAATAAGCCGAGGTACTTCATGACAAAGTAATTGGAACATTGGTCAACAAGCACCATCAGAAGTAGTACCATACCAAAAAAGTCGAACGCTTCAGCATAATTTAGGATAGAGTTCAAGCTTTGAATACAAATAATACTGAGTAGCATTATGCATCAACAAGGATCAGGTTGTACGCTAGATCAAATGCACACCTCATTGGCAAAGAAAATTCTCTTCTATTGTTACATAATAGCAACAAGTGGCGTGAACTGAATAATAAACAATGCAAGGGGAAGCTTCAAGAGACAACGATAACCAGGTTTAGAATGACCTGATGAAATTGTTTGCAAACAAAAAGAAGGATCCTTGATCTGATTTACAGTACTTTTAACAACTTTCATTTGGGTTCTAGTTTTGCTTCTGGCATTTTCCCCCTCTATTTTTCTCTGTACAGCTTCCACATTCCCTAATAACTCCACACTAGCATAAACAAAGGAAGATCATTTACAGCTCAAAAGTACAGAATTAATGACGTGCATTATAACACGTATGCTGGTAGCTTCGCTGGAAGACATTGTAGGAAGCGATCTCTGGTGAGCCAGTATATTGTACACCTGCTCAAATATTGGGCGGATATGCATAACTATCATTGGATCTGTTGGGTTAATGGCGACAGCTACGTCCGTCATCCATCCCAACTTACGGGAGGTCTCCTTGCTGATATCACAGGCCAACTGCTGTAGGAGTGCCAATAGAACTCCCTGGTTCAAAGGTACAGGCACCATGGAACAGATTGCATGCAGATCCACCTGATGTAACAATTTTAGAGTCAACTACTAACGTACTAACTAAAAAAAATTACAGGCAGATCTCTCATTGTTCAGCTCTTAATATAATGGACTCGTACCTGAGAACATAACCAGGAGACAATAGAAACATCACTTCTTTGGAGAGCCATTGTGAATGCCTCCCCAAATTTATGTTCAGATACCAATCTTGACAGTTCTTTTGTGGGATCCAAAGGTGCCTCAACTTGTTGTACAGAAAAAGCCTACATTTGAGGAAAAGAACATTACTTTGGCAAATTGTTTAACAAAAATCCTAGAGGAACTCATGATTTCTTAATTTTTAAAACTAGGTCATGAAAAGCCGTTGGATTACATGCAGATCCCTTGATTTTTTTCAAGGGGCTAAAGAGTAAAATAAGAACACTTTCAATGTTAGTGAAATCCACATGTCACATCCATATTGCAAGTTATTATTTTGAGTTCTTATTTGAGTTTCTGTAGTCAAATTGTTTAACTACTAAAGACATAAAGCATATTAAATAGAAATGACGAAGGAAGAAAGTTATGATACCATCTCCGGAAGTCCAGCCAAAGGTCCGTTGCTTTGTTGCACTCCCACGGGATTTAGTGCCTTTGTACTTCCTGCTACAAGAGCTAAGAGCTTGCGCTGTCCATCAGCTAATTCACTAGTAAGATTCTGAGTGACTGATGATGCAGAATTAATTGCTTCCTGCAAGCCAAACACATTCTCACAAAAATTGTATAGTGTGAATATATTTTGTTACAGCACAGGAAGGAAATTAGGGGTTTTGTTTGACAAAAGTAGATGCAGAAAATAAACCAGACCAGTTCTCTAGCCACTGATTGCGACTTAACTAGATGTATTTATTTGCATTGGGTTTGACAATCAATCAGAACAATTAATTAGAAGATGAGAACACATGCAACACTAAAAATTCAATATTTGAAATATGAGACGTATTATACTGAGATAAAATCCTATAAAAAGTATGCAAGAACAACTACCAATGGGCAAAATAATCTTTCTTGGTTAACAACAAAAGAATCAAGTGAAATCAAGATTCTTCAGAAGGCACCACTTAGCCAGCCAGCCAGACCAGGCGCTTGAAAAGGCTGTCATAAACCAATAGTTTGTCATATCTGCCTGTTACAGTGTTAATGATATAACCTGTAAGCAGCATCGTCTTCTCCCCTTAAACATGGCAATAATTAACTTACTATTATTTAAGCTATATATAATTTTTTGACTCGAGTGTTATAAAACAATATTAATAATTAACTCACAGCATTCAAATTATTATCAAATACACTCAAATTTATTAAAATAATTTTCAATTTGATACATCGACACTCAATTTAGTGGGTTACAATTATCTCATTAAATCTTAACTTAATAAATACGTCATTTAATTGAATATATATATATATATATATATATATATATATATATATATATATATATAAAGCATCATTTAGCTTTGTAAATATTTAACCATCACAACTTCCTAAAGGTAATTAATAACTATATCATATTAATTTTTTAACTGTATCGTAATCATATAAGTATCTTTAGATGTTACATGAATATTTAATCTCAAATAAGTATTATTAAAAGTCGTGCCCTGTTCCTCAAATCCATTATCAATGATATATTCATGAAACCAGCCGTTATATAATTATCCTGAATCATTTCCCAATAGAAATTGCAATTACAAGGTTGTTGGGATATAACAGTTGATATTTATGTAGCACTGGATAAACCACTAACTGCCAAAAACCTATACATGAAATAAAATCCAATAATAGCATTGAAATCAGGTGAAGAACATTGAGAGGTATTAGGTCAAATTCAAATTTATGAAAAACTTGAGTCTCCCAACTCAAACAATACCAGGTATCTCATTTCAGAAACTAGACTTCTGCTCTACACAACCCATATTTTGCTTTAGCAAATTTTCATATAGCTTTAGAAATCTATAAAGAAAGGATCTCTCCCTGGTGCAATAATATCCATCAATACTCTAGAGATGTCTACTCTTTTATCTAGTAACATTGTCACCAGTGTGATATATATATATATATATATATATATATATATATATATATATATATATATACATACATTGCGATTAGCAGAACATATCATATAATATTTCTATAAGACAAAGTGGCAATCATACTTCATTATATCACAACCAGGATGCGCCCTGGTCAAAGGCAAGAAGAATCACATAGCAGAAACATTACCCTTAAGGTGAGTGCCAACGGAGTATGCATGGAGTCAAACTGCTGCTGAGCAGCAGTAGCGTGTTCATTCATCCCTTTCTGGAAGACAGCATCTACTTGCTCAAACAAAGCTTTACATGACCGGTCGAATGCTGGAACCACAGAGGACTCCAAACTGGATCTGAGAGCCTCCTGCATTTGCAGTAATGTTTCTAACATATATATCCAAAGCATGCAAATGAATCGTGGCACAATAAAAAACATGGAAGTGAATCATTCAAGTTTTAAACACACACATACACGCCCTTGAGAGTAAACATACACAGATTAGATATTGTGTTAACCATAGGATAAAAGCCCAAAGCGCATCTCAGTTGGGATGCATCTAACTTGATCCGTGATAAGTGATCTATATCCGAAAAAAGAACACAATGTGAACTCTTTCATCCAGGTTTTAGTCAAAACCATGTCAGCTGGGAGTATCTAACTGAACCTATTAGCTGTTATCTATACTAAAAAACAAAAAACAGATAATTTAGTTATTCTACCAAAGGCATCAACAACTTCACAGCGGATGGCTGAAGTCACCAATTGAGTAGTCCGAGAACCAAAACTATCGATCATGACCAAAAAGCTAATTACTCGCAATTGGGTTTGATTTCAGAAAGCCTAAGACTTAATAGATAATCCTTTTTGGCAGTTGAATACCAAACGGAATACACAAGTGCATTTCTAACTATAATTTGAATCCAAGACATGTAAGTTGCACCATGAGCATTAGTCAAATCAACTCCCAATCCCCATAACATCGGCAACAAATAAAATAAAACAAAAGATCTCCATAAAATGAACTAAGTATCCACAATGGCTTGCACCGAGCTTATTATTGGATTTGGACGTTATAACGTATATTAAACAAGTTGTTTAGAAGGTGCACAATTTTTAGCCACTTGGATATCTTGAATATATAAAAAAAAAAATTGCAGCCATCTCAAATAAGCATCTGACAAACACTGTTAAGAATCTACACCAATATGCTTTGAAAGGTCAATCCTCTCCCATCATCACTCGAACTAAAAACTTGATCATTCTAATTTAAAATGTTCAAATAACATAGCATGGGTTATTAATAAAAATGGTCTTTGGTGTTTTAAAAAGTGAAGATTCCATAAAATTGAGGCAACTCTAAAAAGATATCGCATCCTTCCAAAATTTCAATACCTGAAGGGCTTGTTTGCCTGAAGTTTGGAATTGCGTTTGGATCTGCCTAGCAACAGTAGCTTCGAGTTTCGAACTGACAGTCTTCTCCAACTGACTTACTGCCTTGTCCCCGATACCACGCTGGAAGAAGTCTCAATAAGTTAGAGGGAAGGAGTTTCAGCCAAAAAGGTCAGCTACAGGTTAGAAGCAAACCTGAAAACAGTCGGTTATAGCTGAAGAAATGCATTTTTCAATAGCAGGGGTAACTGCCCGAGCTACTGATGGCCCTACTGAGGATATCTCCTTCTTTAATGCTTTTTCGAGCATAGAAGGAATATCCTTGTTTACAAAATTCGTTATTAAACTGGTCATTTGCTGCATCCGCTCCCTCTCAACCTTCTCATGCTTTGCATTTTCTTCCAGGAAACGGGCCCATAAAGCATCAACGTTGGCTTTAATAGCTTTCTCCGTGCTACGGCCCAAAGAAGCTTCCAGTCTCTTGCCTTCTTTGTTGATGGGTGCAACCAAACCATTCATCTGTTTCAGCATTTCCTTTTGCGTGCTCAAAAGCTGCAAATCAATGTAAAAGATCAATTTTTAAGGGGACAAAAAAGGACTGGATGAAAAACAAAAACTTACACATCACATTATTATCCAACAATGAGAAAAGAATTGGAAGGTAAAGAAATAAGTAACACAGTGCTGATAAGTTTGGATGGGAAAATAGAAACTTTTGGAAAATTGTTCCATATGATCAAAGAGAAGTAGACGAGAGATGAAAGGAAATAAAACTGTGATATCGGTACTTTGACAGCACACCTCATAACAAGGGCCGGTAAAGATGTTCCAAGGTTTAAGACAAGAACAACCACCAGCACTTTTAGAAACATCACCTATTTCTCAAAATGGAAGCAAAAGAATTTCACACTATATGTACACACTAGTCAATCAGAAAACTGAAATCGTAGTAACGAAAGTTCATTTTAGAGAAAACAAACAAGTTACAGCACAATTAAAGTATCATGGGGATTTACAATCAAAACCGTAATATATTTCAATGATAAACATTCACTCGTTCATCACACAATCACCAGACAATAAATGTTGTATTTCAAGCTTGATAGCCCACTAGTATATATAAATGTACTAAATGGCCTATGTTTTACATATCATCACCTGATTAAGTGCCTCCTGCATAGACTGAAACTGGGAGAAAGTGCTATCATTTGAAGGAAAACATGTGTTGCTTCCCGGTTCATTAGAAAAATCAATTGAGTTATAAGGGCTTAAAGGTGGAGATGAAGGAACAGATGCTTGAGTTTGCTTTGACTTTTGTTTTTTCCCTTTTGAAACAGCGGGAGATTGTAATACTGTACTAGAAGATGCTGAGGCCTTTTCAGTCATATCGTTTGTGTTGTCCTGGGCTTCATTGTTGCAACTGAAGGATGGCTGGTTTATAGCATCAGAAACAGGAACACCATCAAGTGTCTGAGCTACATCCTCACTGTAAGTCCCTGATGTCGTAGAACAACTATCTTTGGGCATCTCTGTATTAGCTTCTGAGGTAATGTTGCTAAGAGATTTATCCATTTTCCCAGCATTGACAACTTGTTGCTCCTTTTGAGACTCAAATTGCTCATGCTGATCCAGTCCACTGTCATCCACAAGCTTTCCTTCAGCATCCACACTCATGTCATTGTTGGACACCACCTCTTGAACCTTTACTTGGTCAACTTTCTGGCCTTGATTGGCAAGAGTGCTATCAGAGGAAGATATAGCCCCTAATAGTATTTCTGATGGAGTTACCAGGTGTGTTGCATTAGCAGCTAATTTGTACATTAAATGTGAATTTGGGACCACAGGACTATCATTTAGGCCAGCTTTTGATTCATTACGTGCTAAATTATCAGCTCTGGAAGAAACATCAGGCACAGTCGAAGTAACAGTATCAACCCTCCCTTCAGCTGAATAATCAACAACTGCCTGGACAACATCTCGATCGAGTGAAGGACTCTGCTCAAGATCTTTTGAGGGATTTCGTAGGAGCGAGATACCACTTGAAAGGTCCATGTTCAAAGGACCAGGGGGTGCTACAGGAAGCGCATTCTCAAAATTCGAGCTTGGAAGTGGAGGAGCGGAAGGCTTAGCTTCAACATTTGAAGTGGTCATTTCACGAATACCAAAAACATCTGTCGAAACTGAGACTACAGGATATACAGATGCAGATGCATTCTCAGAACTGTTTCCTGAGAGTGGGAGTCTGGGTGAAGCTCTTCCTACTGGATGAGCACTCACCGTCGATCCATGAGATATCTCCAAAGAAATTCCTTCCGTACCAGATGCATCAAGCACACGAATGGCAGAATCTCTTCCGAGTAGAGCATCAACAGGAGGCAAACACTGAGCCAAATCTAAGGCATATTGTTGTATAGCCTGTGTCTGTACACAGTAAACCTGAACCACTTGTTCACCACTAGGAAGACTGTCACTTGTACCTGTTACACTTAATATAGGCATTGTAACAGTAAAGTCAGCAATGTAGTCCATGCGAGTTGAAGCTGGACATTGACCATAATCAACATGAACAGCATAAATAGCATTTTTCTTTGCATTTGCAAGTAGTACAAGACTGGCTCTAGGCAAAACCACAACTTGATTGAAAAATGCCTCCTCAAGTCGAGGTTCAGCAGAGCTTCTCAGTTCCAAGGTCTGTGTGCACTGCCATGATTCGGTATCACTAGGAAACAACCAGCCATCTGCGTTGGTGGAAGTCCATATCTTCACTTCCCTATTTAGAGGACCCTGAAGGGGAAAAAAATTGGAACTATTAAATAGCAGTATCAAGGTACATATGACAAAGTGACACCGAGTCTCAAGGACAAAATAATGGATCCACTATCAATGTTGGTGTAAATGGGAAAGATTGTAGAATGTTCATTAAAAAATAAGGTCTAATAACTTGGCGAAAATTATAACATATTAATACAAACCATGAAGCTATGAACAACATGAATAGATCAATTACCGCTGTGATAAGAACAATATGTTCGGGACAGTGAGGCGACGTCAAGAATGCAACTGAGCTAACCGGTAGACCTTCATGGGGCCTTAACACTGCTAATGGAACTGCTTTACGATCGTCCCAGATCTTTACCTGTCACATGAGATTTTAACAACATATTATTACATGCTCCAGTCACCGAGACTAAAGCTAAAAATCAACAGATACAGAGCACATAGCAAAATAAAAATAATAGCTAGAAGATAGGACTCATCAGTGAAAAAATTAATGGTGGAGAACTTCATAAGTAACCAATTTATACAGCCAAACGTTGGACTAACATAGAGGTAGAACTCAAAAGTGTCAATTTTTCTCTCCTCCCCAAAACAGAAAATATTTAGAAAGGAAACTATTATTATTGTTGTTATTATTACCATCGTCAACAAGGGTCAGCAATAAGGAAAATGAAAAAATGAACTGTATCTTCTATAAGTAAAAAGAGGCAACTCATCCTAAAAGCATCAATGAGAAAAAGGATACTTCTCCGATAGAAGACATAATGGTTATGGCATAGTGCCTAAGATCATAACCAAGCGCAAGGCTAACAATTTATCTACACAGCAAGCATGCTTCTAAAATGGAATTCTGAAGGATATAATCATATCAGAAAAACTAAAGATGGTAAACAAAGAATAAAGAAAGAAAGAAAAGTGAGATTGGGGTGTTAGTCAATATTGGTTTGAAAACACCAAAGGTGCTTCCTTGTAACAATAAAATCAAACAACAAAGCATGAGTAATTCTATCAAGAACCAGTTATCAGAAAGATACAATAAGAGACTGATTAGACACTTGTAATGCAAGCCGCAAACTGAACACATGCCGATGCTTGCAACTCATTGTGAGGCTCACTACAAATCACAAGCACTGTTGCAGGCCTGCAGCATTTGCACTTGGGCGAAAACAGAAGGAAATCTGACTAAAAAATATCTGAGACAAAGCTTTCTTATAAAATTGCAAAAAAATGAATATAAAAAATAAGTAGAATAAACTTGTAAATGTGAACATAAGACATCTGATATGAACATTAGAAGACAAGAGTTGGGAATTTTAGCAGTTTGTGATTTAATTGGATGCTTCAATGAAAAATACGTAAGAACAGAATAGTAGCTTTTGGATTGGATAATACAGCTTCACAAATTAGAACTTTAGCCATAAAATATACAGTCAACTATCAGTGCATAATTCAAGTATAAAAAGCTTTCTAAAACCTTGGTTGGTGGAAATTTACATATGGTCTGTTTTTATATTTAACTCCACAGCGAAAGCGCCAAAGTTTGACTAATGTTGGGTTTGATATTGGATTATTTTGATAACCAAGTCGCCAATAGCTAACATTGGTTTTACAAACCCTTCTTTGAAATAATAGAATCCCCGAAAAGCTTGTGAACAAATATCCAGAGTTTTACAAACAACTAATAACCTAGACACTATTGAAGAGGTCAATAACTTCTTCGGTTATCACTGCTCAAAGAACAGTTTTCCTAGCATATATAGGTCCTAACCTCGCAGGCTAAAGAATTGGCATAACCCAGGCAGTTCCCTATTTCATGTACACTATAACAGTATTGGTGTATAGATAGTCATATACAGATACAAATACGATGCAACATTGTACTAACACAGAAGCACGGACAAAAAAAATTGGCGTGATCAAAGTGTATTTTGGAGTCTTCATGACCTATTTGATAGGTATCTGAAACGTCAAGGCAGCAACTCTGGAGTATATGTCCTTCCTAGCTCTACCTTGAAGCATAAGTTTGTCGTGTGTGCGTATAACAACATCATTATATATAGATTATAGAAGTCTTTATTTATAACACGATATGAATAAAAGACTTATGGACATCGATTTCAAATGTTGGGTGTTAATACTAGAAAAATGGCCCTTAACAGAGCTGAATGGAAGATATTGATTCATGTAGCCGTCCAAAAAATGGATTAGAGTCTAAATTGTTGTTACTGATTTAGTATTCCGGATGACCTTGTGTGCAACTCTAAACTAGAATTTTTCATCCTCAGTTCTTTGTAGTTTGTACTGGAAGTTTTACAATGCAATCTATCATCCACACCCTTCTCAGCACCTTATGCAACTTGAATAATAATCAGATGATAATGTTCACCTAATCAATGGAACCAAGGTTTTAAAAAAACAGGGTCTCTGAGAGCGTAGACCAAAGTTTAATCAAGTAATTAATATGCCTGAATTTTTCTTGGTTTCTTATATACTCACAAACTTGTCAAATGATTTGCGAATATTGAGACCATGCTTGGGAGATAGGCACCAGATCTACTGTTATTGGAATGACCTATACAGATAGATAGACGAGAACTCAAGGGCGTAGCAATACTTTAATAACTACTTCAAAAATAGATAACCGGAACAAAGAAGGAAGCTCAGCCCAAAAAAAAGCAAAAAAGAACATAACCTCTCAGACTATAAACAGAATAAAACCATATCGAAGTCCTATTTGTACAGCTTTTGTATGATGTCCTTCCAACGTGGATTCACGTAGAACATCGCGCCACCATACGAACATGGTATATAGGAGAAATTTTCGGCTTTCAGCTCTTCACTCATCGCCTCCGATGATCCCCTACTTCACTCGTTTTCTTGTTCGTGGGTCTTCGTCTCCGACGCCCTCGAGATCTATCCCTCGGCTGCGGGTAAGGTTCCCTTCCCCTTGTCCCCACTCACTGTAGCGGCATGTCAGGACATGCCTGCCCCCATGTCGGAGACAGCGGGACAGTCGTTACACCATTCGTACAGGTCGCTACTTATGCGACAAGGAATTTCGCTACCTTAGGACAATTAGAGTTACAGCAGCCGTTTACTGGGACTTCCGGCCTGAGGAAAGCAACGAACTCTAGAAGCTAGGCGTTTTTTTTCCTTCGCGGACGAGATATTCTCTTTTTGGGATTACAGTTAAGTGTTGGGAATGGAGAGTCTATACGTTTCTGGCTGGATAAATGGGCTCTTCACGAGCCTTTTGTATCGCGTGAGGATGTAAATGTCCCTGAGGAGGAGAAGCAATGGACTGTTAGAGATTAATAGTTCAAAGCCATGTCACTTGGAACGGAACAATTCATTTTAGTAAGACCACTTTTTTTTGGTAAGCTAAATGAGCGCCCTTCTTTCTATGTCGTTGGGAGTGGAGTGTGGCTAAGTCGATGGTCCCCCTTCTTATTATATCGAAGCGCATTCCTAGCTTGGAGACTGTCAATGTTTGGATGGCTGAGTTGTTCGCAGGAAACGAGTGAAGTAGGGGATCATCGGAGGCGATGAGTGAAGAGCTGAAAGCCGAACGAACTCACCACCGGCTATGCCGGGCACGTAGCGGAAGGTCAGGACATACCGGACCGGAGTCTCGCGAGGGAGCGAAGCGACCAAGCAAACGCAACAACCCTTGTAGCACTCTTTCTTGGTTCAGCCAACGATCCTATACCGACGTCAACCTCGGTCATGCAAATACATAGGCCCCTTCCCTTCTGCCGAGTTGTTTAGAAGGCGCTTTCCGTTCTACGGTCCCTCGGAGCGAAGGGTTAGGCAGGTAATACGGGCCCTCTGACTTCCTGCGGGTTCTATATTCTCTAAAGAGCTGTCAATCCCTGCGTCTAGGATTTAAGGAAAGATTTCTAGTAGATAGTAGCGGAAGGGCTATCAAGACTTCCCGATTCCCCCCCCCCCCCTTGCCTATCTTCCTGCTCTGCCAATATACCTCCTTGTGATCCTCCCTATCTCCTGATCGAGCTTGTGTAGGTAGATGTTGCCTGGTAGGGCCGATAGTAGTACATTATGTGGGACGGAGTAAGGGCCTCTCTCACCTCCTACGAGTCGTCAGGCAGAAAACTGTTTCTGAGTTGAGTAAAAGAACGAGGTATCGGAGACAGAGACTCGAAAAAAGCCTCTCTTTGTCCAAGCCTCTGGTATTGGTTGCCCCCTTAGCCGTCAGTTCTGGCGCGCCCGCGCGCAGTTAGGAGGATTAGCCGCAATCTGAGCGGTACCACCCATCCTACCCTACCACCTATAGGGGGCTGCATTCTTGGAAAAAGAGAGAGGGAGCGAGCCAATGGATCAATGAATAGATAGAGTCAACGGTAGACAGACAGCGATGCCTACACGCGAAGACGCTTCCGAGGTCGAGAAGTCTCAATTTCAAAAAGGATTTGCTTGCGAATGCGCAGTCATTGGATTGTTCGCTTCTCCTTATGTGGTACTCGACCGGCTATACTTCGCTGACTTTTTTTCTGTCTTTCACTCTCTTATCACTTTGGCAACGCTAATCGACCGACCGATCGATGTGGGGGTATACACGTATTCGGAGGCTAGGCGAGAGCTCATTCACTGGTCTAGTTCCATGGTACCGAAAATGTCTCAGGGCTCAAGTGATTCACCGAAGCGACGAGACCTTGCAAGGAATTCCTACTCAAGTCTTCTCGCTTTCATTCCTCGAAGTTTGGTACTAAACCCGTCGGGAGCTCCAAAGGCACCGATGACAAAATCTATACCCGAGAGGGATATTGCGGAAGTTTCGGTCACCAAATCTGAACCCAAAAGGGAAAATTTCAGATCTCTCTCCGACCGCGGAAAGCCGAAAGGGGCATAGATTGGTTCAAGGGTACCTGGCCCCCCAAAGGGAACCATGCCAAGTGATTATCCGAATTGACTAGACTCACCCACGGAACCCTTTATAGTCCCCGTTCGTGGGTCTTCGTCTCCGGCGTCCTCGGGATCTATCTATCCCTCGGTTGCGGGTAAGGTAGCTTCACAGGTTACTTTTTTCGGCTTCCGTCCAGAGATCTAAATACGATAATCCAACCCCTGGGCCCCTGGCCCTTAGCTTATCCTCCATCGTCTCACTGGCCGACCTTGGCCCATGTTATTTTGGGGTCATATCTAGTATTCAGAATTTGCCTCGATTTGGTACCGCTCTCGCGGCCCGCATCGAAAGAGTACTTTACCCCTAGATGTCCAGTCAACTGCTGCATCTCAACGCATTTCGGGAAGAACCAGCTAGCTCTGGGTTCGAGTGGCATTTCACCCCTAACCACAACTCATCCGTTGATTCTTCAACATCAGTCGGTTCGGACCTCCACTTAGTTTCACCCAAGCTTCATCATGGTTGTCCCTGTACGAAATTCTTCTGTTTCTCAGTATGATCTCTATCATCATCTCTATTCCCTTTATAAATTCCCCCTCTTCCAAAGTGTCGGATGCAAATCAAACAGAACGCTAGCATTCCATTCGAGTCGGTTCGGGGCTAGAAAGGGAAGGGGGTCCGGGGGGGAAACCATCCCCTCCAGGCAAGCCAGCAACAGGAGCGACTTTAGGAGCGGACGGTAATGGACCTACAAGCTACAACCCTTGCTTGTGGACCAGCTGCAGAGCTAACCTTTGTTCTATTGGTTTGGTGGTAGAAAAATGAATACACTACTTTTTCATCTGTAAAACAAAGAGAACAAAAAACCAGCCAGTGGTAGTAATGGCTCCGCGCCTGCCCTGCGTCTCGCTCTCTTGATTAGTCGCTAGCCCCTGTTTTTGATAGATAGCTTACAATATTGAAGAATTCCTTTTGTGCCCCCGGGGACTCTTTCAAATATTTGAAATTGTGGTTAAGTGGTATTGTGGATGTCTTTGCATTAAAAATCAACAGGAATTACAAACAAATATATGATCTGAAAGGGCTGAGTGCATTATAACACAAGCAAAGATTATACTGCTATAATGTAATTATAAACCTATGTGGATTAAATCATAATATAGCCTTTTGCATAATGGTTGCAATATGGAAATTTGTTGGATCTTCATTCTCTCTTTTCTTCATCCCTACAAGGCTAGAAGCTAATAATTCATTGACTTTACCCGTTTCAATATGTTTTATTTTGGGTGCTTTCGTGCTTGGCCAAATTGTAATTACCAAAACATTTACGAAACACAAAATGGAGGTCGTTGCAGGTCATGTATATCAGTCAGTTTTATGCATTTAACATTGACTAGATTATGATATTCAGCCAGAAGTACAAAAAGCATAAGTACAAACCGTGCCGTCTTTTGATGCTGAAGCTAACCGAGTTGTCATCCACTGAGATATGGACAAATCTGTGACTTCTCCTTCATGTTTACCGATAAATTGCACACCTTCAATGAGCTTCTCAACCGGGCATTTGAGAGGCTCCTCTGCAGAAAATTCTTTGCCCCTTCCTACTTTGGTTGTATCAATTCTGAGCACAAGGTTTCCAATTGCAACAATCAAAACTTCCTATAATATAAGTTAAAAAATGATAAGTATTAGTTTGCATTAAGCTGCACTAAATTCATTCCAATTAAGAAAATTCCTCAAGACAATAGAACACATCTTTGTAATCATTTTTATCAGACAAAAACATAGTATATAACTAATTCAGAAAACAGCTACATATTCTCTGCTTTAGACACAAGGGAAATACGGCATTACTTGTTTGTGAGAGTGCCAGCAGATCCGCGGATGATACGATTCTTCACCTCCTACTATCTGAATTGCAACAACAATTCTTCCTGTTATCTGGGCTGTATTCTGGTCATCAGGTCCCTCGTCAATTTTCCAGACAAAAACCCTCCCATCTACACTTGCACTGCACAAAATGAAACAACCAGACTGCATAACAAAAGAGCAAGGGATGGTTTTGCATATAAGCTTAAAAGCACGTAAGGAAAAATACAAGCTATAACAAGGTTACCTGGCCAAAAGGTGCACATCTTCTGCAAAGAAAGCCATGTCCGTAACCCTCTGCAAGAAGATGCAGATTGAGTCGATCAAACTTCAAAATAACAGAACAGGTTACATCAATGTTCATACAAGTAATGGAAAAACATTTGTCATGTAAAGTAATAAGTTCTTTGATATACTTATGAAAGAAAACTAGTACAAAAAGGGTAGAACAGAATCGGAGACAGTAGATGTATGAACATTAATCTTAAGTATTAGCTTTCTTCCCTCCAGAGGACCATTTATCCAAAGTAGGACTTATAAAATACTATCAAAAAATAACAGGCTTAATGATAATTTACATCGAAAGGATACTTTCCAAAACATTACCAATCATGAAATCCTTTATATTACTTCCCAAGTACTTTCCAGGTCATTACTATACGGGAAATCCTCTTGAATCAAAGTGTGATTGTATTAGAATTTGGCTGTTCTTGTGTGAAAAAAAGTTCATAGTGAGAAAAGAACTATATGCTGTCAAAACATTTTTATTCTCTGAGAAATGCTACAAGGATGACAGGAACTAGAAGAAAATTATTACGAAAATGGAAGTGAGCTTATTGTTAGACATATTAATGGTTCAATGTATGAAGTTTCTATCTGCTTTACAATTAAATGCAGGACGAACAAAGTAAATCACTCTCAAGTTTGGGAGCTAAACATTAATTTCTCCTAACCTAATTTACTGCCTATATTTAGACCTATCAAGTATCAACTGAATACTTCAACTAAGAAAAGAAAAGAAAAAGTTTGAACAAGGAGACATGTTAACCAAGATATGTGATTATAAGCAAACAACAAAAAGGATCCTGCAAACTCCATTGATCAATTCCCACATCAAGGGTAGAGATGCCTGCTGTAGGTACCCCAAAGAAAAAAAGTTTACTTATTGCTATAGAGTAGAACAATTTAACAGCCAGTTGCAGGTCCAACAAAAAAAAATCAACATCAAGATGTTAAACATTTAAGGTGCTCATGATAAGAGTACCTCAAAAACATTATAGCTTATGAATGCTCTCCACACTTCCAAAAATTACATGGCTGTTCTTTGAATGAGAAATACGTGTCAATTGACTTTTCTTTAATTTGAACAACTCTATTGATTGGACATAATAATAGTATTTTAATCAAACTTGGTACACTACAGATACATGCAACTAAGAACTGTTGAGTTCTCTAAGATCCAAATCTCACTCTCCTTGCAGGCTATGGTTCCAATCAGAAATAGCATCAGCTACAATCTACATTGAGTTACGGTAGACAATTCACCTCATGATGAGGTAACAAGGCATTGCCAATCAACAAACTTCCTCATAACATGCATGTAGCAAGAAATAATCAACGAACTTCTGAAATCTTTCAACTATATTTTACTCTTTTAAAAGAAAGAAGACTGTGAACAAGGGTTTTAAGTATCAACCAGAGCTGCTACCAAAACCAATAAGTCGATACCAAAAACAATAACACCAAAACTGGTACCTCAAAAACAAACTGATTCAAACCTTCCCCTTCGCATCCCACCCCCCTGCCCCCCCTTCTCTCCCCAAAGTGATGAAACCAATACCTCATTAGGAACGGTCTCAAAAACGATAACGAAAACAAGTTTTCAACCTTGAATCAAAATGGATTTTTTTTTCAGTCAATAGCATGAATCATTAGGCGAGCATCACTTAATTTTACTCTCTTGAAACAAGGCTTCTACTGCCCGCTCCAAACTTCACTTTTGAGCCTTAAGATTTTCTCAAAATCTCATAGTTTACATGCAAACTACCTCGATCTAAAGGAGAATATGAGAAAGCAAACAATCATGACTTCTCACATCCTACAAATCAGTTCCGGAATAGCTAACAAAAGATAATTCTAAGAGATTATTCATCTGAAAGTGCACCCGAAGTAGGGAACTAAGCTCAAGACATCAATCAAAGATTTAATATAGGCCATAACAAAGTAACTGATTAACTCAAGACTGCACAAAACCCTACAAATGCTATTTTTCAAACCACCATGGCTCTTTGAAGAAAGATATCATACACTCTTCAATATAAAGCCATGTCACTAATTAAGCAAACTTCCTAATATACCCAACGTGTAGGGGTGAGCATTATTTGGTTTTGGACCGAAAACCGAACCGAATAAGAGATTCGGTTCGGTTTAAAAAAAAACTGGTACGGTTTCGGTTTTGAAAATACTAACTTTTCTTACTCGGTTTCGGGTTTCGGTCCAAACCGAAAACCGAATAAAAAAATTAGTTACTATATATATATATATATATATATATATATATATATATATATATACACACAATGATCTAAACGGCGGTAGGCGGATGCGCGGCGGAAGGGTCCGCCTACCGCCTAGGACACTTAGGCGCCGCGTAAGCGTTTGATACATTTTGAATTTTTTTTACTATTTTACCACTGTTTTTGCTTAATATATATATTTTAAGATTTTTTTTATGCATAGCTAAGTTGTACAACAAAGATTTATGAAGTTTAAGTCATGTAAAAGTGGCTCATAGGTCCATAATGCTTGCAAAACTAATTTGCCAAAACAACTAGTTAGGTATTGCTAGGTATTGCTCTGTCTAGACGTTCGCTTACACCGCCGCCAACTCATTCTACTACAGAATTTGAATTAGAGTATACCGCGTGCCACGTACTCACCTCCGTCCATGCCGCCAAACCTCCGCTGGCCGTCTACTCCATCGCCTAGACGCCAACGGCAAAAGTTGCGCGGAGAGCGACCGCCTACCTCTTAGGCGCTGCTTACCTCCTAGGTGGAGGAGGCGGGCACCATTTAAAACACTGTAGGTATATACTAAATATATCTGGATATATTTAGATACTATATATATTAACAAAAAAACGCAAATAAATTAAAAAATCGAATAAACTGAAAACCGAATCGATTTAATTCGGTTCAGTTTGGTCCGGTTATGGGCCATTTCAGTTCGGTTTCGATTTTTCTTATTCAATTTTCGGTCCAATTCGGTTTTCGGTTATTCAATTTGGTTTGAACCGAATTAATCGAATGCTCACCCCTACCAACGTGGACCATAGCAGAAAATTTATAAAGTCAATTATGAGCCTTTCTAGCTCAAAGGATCTTTCCATAAGAAAACATACCCTTCGTTCCCTGATGTCCACATTCAACTACCAAATGAAAATCCAAAAATTAGACTACATAGTGCGGTGGACCTACGTTAACCCAAGCGATAAATAAATTATTAAACATAAAATTGGAAACCACCCAAATATTCACTTTTTTTACTTTCTACTACCCTGTTGAACATTAAAAATTTATGACATTGTTAAACTCGAAAAAATAGAACAAAAATGTCCATCAGAGGTAAAAAGAATAAAAGCTTATTTACAATTGAATGTCCTCAACTTTGTCCAAGTTCACTTTGCCAAGAATATAATGTTGAATTTAAGTGCAAAGAACATCATAAAATCCAATGTCTAGATGTTGTTGAATTTGGCTCTTATTTGGTTTCCTATTCAAGCCAATTAGGAAAAGGGTTTTCTTTTTCTTTTCTTTTTTGACCGAGGGTTTAGATTAGTTTCTTGGTGTTTTTAGAAATAGTTGGATGGCTAGGGTTAATTTTAGGGTTTAGGGTTTAGGCTACAAATATGAGTGCCTCTTTTGAGGGGAAAAAAAGAGAATGTGTAAGGTAGTTTTGGATTTATTTTAGTGATTGGTGAGGATTATGAGAGATTCGGATTATTTTTATGACTAATATTAATTTCTAGGTTTATAATAAACGACTACTTTAATCATTTGTTATCACTCTTCATTCTCGCATCTTTATTATAACAAATTGGTAAATTCGTATCTGAGCGACTTTCAGTTTTTTATGTGAGTGGTCATTCAACAATGATGAGAGGAGTTCTAATAAGGGCGATGGTGGAAATTGTGGCCATGATCATCCTAAGGCAAAGCCCTGTAGTTTCTTGGATATTTTTTTTACTTTTGGTTGTTACTATGAACGATGATTCCCGTTGATTGTGGTTTTATCGATGAAGTTGTTGGTGGTGGTGATTTTGTTGACTGAGTTGTTGTTCGTCATTAGTGTTTGAGAAAGTGTTCTAAAAATCGGACTAGAAGCCGCCTAGGCGCTAGGCGGTCGTCCGTCGCACCGAAAATCCCTAAATCGGCAATCCTAGGCGGCTAGGCGGGACTTGAATTTTTTTTGAAATTTCAAATTTCCAAATTTTTAATTTGAAATTTCAAAAAAAATCAAAAAAATCAGATTTTAGAAAAAGTGAAAGAAATTTCAAAAAAAATTCAAATTTCGAAAACAATTTTAAAAAATTCAATAAATCAAATTTCAAAAATAAATAAAAAAATTCCAAAGATTTCCAAAAATAAATTCAAAAAAATAAGAAAAAATTCAGTATTTCAAATATATATATATATATGTGTGTGTGTGTGTGCGCGTGCGCGCGCGCATGCGGCCGCCTAGACGGCCTAGGCGCTATTCGGCCCTCCACCGCACCGATTTCGCCTAACAATTTTTAGAACATTGCGCCTTGTCACCTATGCATTCTAAATGCCATGGCACCTAGGCATATAATATTTAGACGTCATGATCCTGACATGTCGGCCTGGGAACGGATGTGACTGCTTAAGTCATATTATGCCAACTAAAGCACCTTGACTTGAATGTAATACGACATTACGAACCAACCATTTTTTTGAATTTCGAATCTAGAAATGCCAAATAACTTAAAATTGTAAATATTATTAATAATTTAAAATATATATTTAACCATTAAAAGAAAAATTAGTCCTTCGACCCATTCTTCTCTTATGTGTCTTCCCTAACATCATATTCCATCTTCATATTAGACTCCAACGAGCAGTGCTAAATGTCCATAACTAAATCACCCCCTATCTTTCAATTTCTTTCTTAATTTTTCTCCTCTGCTAATGCCAATGATCTCGACATCGACAATTCACTTTTATCGTCACTCTCGACGGTTTGATCTCTCTGGTAAGTCTCTCTCCTTTTTAGTGTATTTTTGTCCTCTCCAATATGATATTTTCCTCCTCGGGTCCTCACCTGCAATACTTCCAAATGATTTCATCATTTTTGTATATGTTAAATTTTTAATTACAATTTATTTAATATCAATTTATTGTTAAAAAAACATATTAGTAATATTTAGTTGTTTCTAACCCACGTTGAAGTCCCAAACTTGTGTATGCAACATACCAGTAATATTTGCATAGAATTTTAGTCCTAAACAACAATACGAAGTTTCAATCATAAAACCACAAACTTGCCTTAACTTAGATATTACACACTAATTTTAGGCTCAATACCCCGCCTATGCCTTTTGACCATTATGAACTTACACCACCTTAACAAGCTTGATTGAGTAATAGTGTTGGAGAAGATTGCTGCCTACGAGAGGGATGACTACACTAGCATGACATCCGACACATGATACTTAGGAAGTCCTAGTCAGAGTTCAGACCTGAATTGCTAAGCTTGAGTGTCAAAAATTTTTTTTGTAGATCTGGCAAGATAATTTCATAATACAAATGTGTGATACAACCAACATATTTTGTGTATGTAGATCTTCTCAAAGAATTGTGATCACGGTAGTCAAAGGCACACCTCATAGAAAGGCGCGACAGCTGTGCCTTGCACCTCACTAGGCAAGGCACCTTTCTCCAGACGCACTCAAGACGCGTCTTTTCTGCAAGATACAACCAAGAAAAGGCGCACCTTATAATTTTTTATTTATACAAAAGACTTCGAGATAGGGAGATAACTCTTACCTCATACAAGTAGTTGGTTACAGTTAAACTGAAAAAAAAATGACTAAAAGTGTGGTAAGGATAATACACTACTCTTGTTAGTTTTGATGACTGCTACTGATGCTTTGCTAGTTCACTTGGTTATGTTGTAACATATTTTTGTTGGTTTTAATATGTTATTTGTTTTTATTTCTTACATTACTAATTTATTACTTTATATCTACATATTTTTATTATGTTTTATATTTACGCCTCGCTTCGTTCGGACGCACGTCTTAAGTGCGACTTGCGCCTCGGATGATATGGACCTTTTGCGCTTCGAGTGCGCCTTGCGCCTTTGACTACCTTGCTTGTGATTGAGATATTCCGTCGGAGATAAAAATAGGCACAATGAATATTGTTGGATTTGGCTCTTATTTAGTCCCTATTATAGACAAATTAAGAGAAGGCTTATCTTCTTTTTTCCCTCTTTTGATCGAAGATCTGGATTAGTTTTATCATGTTTACGAAATATTGAACAAGTTATGTGGTGTTTAATACTGAATAGTTAGGATTTGTTTAGGTTAAGGCTACAAATGTAGGCCCTCTCTTCTGAGGAAAAAAAAAAGAGAGAAAAGATGTAGGATTTTGGGTGTTTCGTAAGGAAATAAAGATTATAAGTCTACTTTGTAAATAAAACTGATTTCAGGGTTTGTATGATAAATCATCTACTTTGATCTTTTATTAGTCTCTTTGTTGTTTGCATCCTTGTCGTAATTCGTAGCAAAAGCATGGATATTCATCAAGGTTAGGTGTCGTAACAAAAGTAAGGATACTCATCAAGTTTAAGGGTGGAACTTATACAAGCTTGATCAAGCATAGGTCTGAGGGAAGTTGGTTTGAAATTATTTGATCCTTTTCCAGTCATCCTCGGACTCGAACTATTTGAAACCTAGACACGTGGTCTAGCTCCTGTGATACACTGATAGGACAAAGCTAAGTTGTTCACTATAAGAGTTTCCACGAAGAATGTGAAATCCATTGAATCCATTCTAAATTATCAAAATAAAAGACTAGTTAAGTCCGGGGAAAAAAACTGCAATTGGATTTGTTATTTAGAAAAAGTACTATTGCATACAATTCATATCTAAAATATTTCCTATCTAAAAACCATTCCCCACAATTTCAGTTTCCATTTGGACTCCGAAAATAATATTCCAAAGCTCATAGACTAGTAGAAATACACATCCTCTGTCGACATGACAAGTCCACTCCAAAATACAGTTGGATATACCAAAATCAATTTCATATCCGTGTCAACCATGTTATTACCATGTTTGTGCAACCAACCAATATTTCTACTCTAAATCTAGAAACTGAGCAACAAAAACAGTTATGTGAAGATCCTCCTCCTCACCTGAGTGTGCCCCCTGAGGAGCGACCTCAGGGCCGTGTTGATGTTCAGGACCCGAATTGCCCCCAGCTTCAGCCCATAGCAGATATACGTCTTGTTGACGGCAATCTGCCTCCCGAGGACCAGTCCCGGATCCGACACGTACTTGGTGATGGGCGTCACCTCCAGCTGCGGCGGAGACTCCCTCGGCGCCCTCGCGTCCACGTCGTACGCCGCCCTCTCGCCGCCCCCGAGGACCCTGCCCCTCGGCATCTTGCCGCTAGGGAGCCGCGCGACTGGCGCGGGGGGTGCCGACGGAGCGGCGTGGAGGATCGCCGGGAGGTCCCTGGGGGCCGCGGGCGGCGGCATGGAGGCGGCGGAATCGAGGTGGGGAGGGGGTGCGGTGGTGTTGAGGAGGGCCATGAGGCGGGCGCCGTCGTTAGGGTTAGGGTTTGGGGGGAGGGGGGCCTGGGGGTAGTGGAGGAAAGGCTGCTGCTGGTGGTGGTGGTGGTGGAATGGCGGGGTCGGCCCGGTCGGGGGTGGGTAGGAGTAGGGGCCTTGGGGGTGTGGGGAGTAGAAATTAGGGTTAGGGTTTGGAGGGAGGTTGGGGTTGGGGTTGGGGTTAGGGTTAGGGTTTGGGGGCTTGAAGATAATGTCGAATGGAGGTGACGAAGCCATTGGAGGAGGATAGAGGAAACTAGTGGGTTTTGCTACGTGCGCCGGGAGGAGGAGAGGCGGAGGTTAAAGGAAGATCTGGAAGTGGAGTGAGGAGGAGAGTGGGAAGTGGAGAGGACGATGAAGAGTTGAAGTAGAAATTTGCGATATTTTATTTGGACGATGATTCATGAAGTTTTTAGACGGAGGACCTGATTATTCGGAATTTGCAATTCTGGGACGACTTACAAGAGAGATTTGTGTAGAATCGGGGGAAATTTATAATTTTAGTTTATATCCTAAAATTTTATTATTTTATTTATTTTATTTTTATCATTTAGTTGTTGTTTTTTTATATCCTGTCTTCTATTTCAACAATGAAATCTTCATATATATATATATATATATATATATATATATATATATATATATGTGTGTGTAAAAATAAAACAAAAAATAAAAAATTATGGTCTAAACTTTCAAATTGAACATGTCGGGACTTAAACTTTAAGCTGATATAAAATTCTGGATCTAAATTCTAATTAGCCATTTTGTATGTGAGAAATTGCATTTTAGAGCAAAGACTAGTTCAATTACTTCATTTTTCTTTCCTACAGAAAATTATAATTTCCATAAAAAAATATTCAGTGTATGAAATACCAAAAAAATTGGAAGAAAAAGTAAATCTTTATGTCTTGTATGGTTCACGGAAAGAAAATGAAAGAAATTCAATTCTTTGCTCTCTTTTTTACTCTAAAAAATTATAATTTCCACCAAAAATTATTTCGGTGTTTAGCAAAACCAAAGAAGTTGGAAGAAAAAATAAATTTTTAGAGGTGAGAAAGTAAAGCCTTGGGTGGATGGGAGAACCATTTTCTGCCATATTTTTTCTTACTTTGGGAATCAATTTCCTTTCCTCCTCATTTTTATTCGCATCAAAACACACGAAGGGAATGATTTTTCTTTTCCAACATCATGATTCCGTGAACCAAACGTGACCTTAAGGAGGGAAAATGAATGAGTGGGGAAAGCATTTTTCTCTCTATTTTGCTTTTCTTGGAAATTATTTTTCTTTCCTCCTTCATTCATTTGACATTTAAACATAGGAAATGAATGATTTGTCTTTCCCAAGGTCATGATTATACGAACCAAGCGAGACATTTATTTAAGGACAACTCGTTCTTTTGAATGAACATCTATTCAAATATGTCATTTATTTTAGAATTCAAAAGAGATTTTTTTTTTTTTAGAACATCAGTCTGACTATGAATTTAGATGGATGTTTGATCTAACGTGTCATTTATTTAAGGACTCAAATGGTTTTGTTTTTAAAGACTATTTCAACTAGCATTTTAAAAATTGACGAGTGAGACTTCGAGTGAATGTCCATCTTCAAAATACAATTAAAGTTACAACCGAGCTATATGGCTCGCGTAGTACTCGACGAGCCAGCGGAGAGGGTCGTGGAGGCCGAAGGACGAAACTGGAAAGGGTGGAGGACCGGCAGAGCAGGAGGGAGGGAGGGAGGGAGGAAGGAAGGGAGATACCAATGGAGCAAGAGGGGGAAGAACAGAGTAGGATGGTGGGAGAGGGTTTTGGCTCGCACGAGTATGCGAATACTGCGCGAACCATAACATTCTTTTGCTAAAGTTGAGACTAAGTACAAGTCGATCAAAAAATATAGTGTTCAAATAATTTAAAATGAATGTCCGAGTTCCTAAAGAAAATGTAGAGTTTGGTTAGAATGAGAGCTAACAAAAACGTCCATCTCATTTAATTTGGAATGCAAATGGAGTATATACGAAATGTAAGTACAATCTAAACAAGTCGTAGGTCTTTTGCATTGAATTTAGACTACAAAAACCATAAGTTCGGTCAATTTAGTTTTCCATGCATTTTTAATACTATAAAAATATAGGTAGGCCACTTGATGTTCCTATAAGTTTTGAATTCTATAACTATTTGGATGTAGATTGATGAAAATTAATTTTGATGGTAGTGTTGAGTAGTGTGAGTTTAGTTGGGCTTGTTGAGTATGCCAAAATCTTTTTGGTTTAGTTTGAGTTTTGTTTAGTTTGGTTTTCCTTGTTAAGTGGATATGATGTGTTAATTAGTTGTAGAATTATCGACTATCATGTTAGATCTCCGTCATGGATGAAATGCAGAGCACACAAGAATTATTATTGAGTCCGACTATCTTAGTAAAGGAAATTCAGAAAGCCTCATGTCGTTTCCAAGAAATTTTCAGCTTCAAAAGGAGTGCAGAAAAAAAAAATTTATCATTTGGGTTAACAGAGATATAAATTAAGGAACAAATTGACTTGTGAGGTTCTATATTTTTCTTAATCTCTCTCATGATTTAAATCCCTTATTGTGTGATGATTATAAGGGACTTTGCTTCTCAAAACTTTCTTAATTCCTTAGGCTTTTCTATTTATCACTGGAAAAAGATTCCAAGAAACACTGAACATAATATTAAGCTTGAATTTGGTAAAAATAAATTTATAAAATATGAACAATGAATCATTGTATTTGGTTTGTGAAACGAATCAACAATATTAATTTTATTAATGGATAATATAAAAAATTATTATATATATATATATATATATATATATATATATATATATATATATATATATATATATATATAACAAATCCATATTCATATAGGAGATATTAATCTAATCCTAAACCTATTAATCTTAACACCCCCCCCCCCCCCACCCACAAAATTAAACTCATGATTGGTCAAACAACATGAGTTTGCTCAATAGAAACTGAAATCGCGGTGTAGGGTGACTTTGTAAAAAAAAAAAAAAATCCAGCTGATCAACGGAAGTCACATATGATAGAGAAATAGTGCATGCGAAAAAATGTTCACGGATGAAGTGACAATCAATCTCAATGTGTTTTGTTCGTTCATGAAAAACTGGATTATTTGTAATCTGTATAGCACTCTTGTTGTCACAATGAAGAGGCATATGTCCTATAGCAGCAATGCCCATATAGAGAGCAGTCTACGTACATGGACAATCTTCCTGGTGGTGGCAGCCATAGCTTTGTACTCTGACTCAGTAGAAGAACATGCAACGGCTCCTTATTTTTTGCTTTTCCATGATATCAATGAATCTTCAAGAAACAAACAGAATCCTGTAGTAGATTGTTTGGTGGTTGGTTCTCCAACCCAATCTGTATTAGAAAATGCTTAAAGCTCCAAAGTAGATGTAGAAGACATGAATAATGAGCGCATAACGGAGCCCTGAAGATATCGGAGAATCCGAATTAATGCACCATAGTGAGCTGATCGAGGCACAAAAATGAACTGTCTAACAATATTAACTGTATGTGTAAAACCCCGAATTTTAAAAATCGTATTAATTATTTAATTAATCATTTAATTTATTTATAGTATTTATTAGTTAATTAGAAAGATATAATTTACTGGATTTAATTACTAGGTAAATATTTAGCTAGATGTTGTGGAGCAAAGCTATTATTTTTATTTTAGTTATTTTAGGAAATCGTTGTAGTAGGATAAAAGATTATTTTTATGTACAAATATAATTTTCTGGAATTATATATATATATATATATATATATATATATATATATATATATATATATATATATATATATAAGTAATTGATTTATCAATAAAAAGAAATGAAAGAAAAAGGAAAATAAATAAATAAATAACTAAGTCCCTAAACCTACCCAGCCTTAAGCGAACCCACAGCCAGCAAATGAACCCCCCCCCCCGTGCTAAAGCCCAGCAGCCCATAAACCCCCAGTTCCGCTCCCCGCTCCCAGCGCTGAACCCTCCCCCCGTTTCCGCGTGACCCGCTGCCTTCGCCCCTTCACTATATATATATGTATACCTAGTAAACCCTAACCCTAAATCTCCTCTGACCTGAGCGCCGCCGACCACCTTCCCAGACCGCCGCTGCCGACCGGAGCAGCCGCCCGCCATAGCGACCAGTGTCCGCGCGAGATCCTGCGCGCGCCGCGCAGAAAATAGGCAGCGAAGACCCTTCCTTCACACGCTGATTCCCGCCTCCTCGCTTGACCAAATTCAGATTTGTCTTCGCCGGTATGTTCACGACCTATCCCTCTTCCAACTCTGTGTATTAGTTTCCTCCGATCAGCGCGTAACTCTAGGTAAAATCGAGACCAACTTGGAGAAAAACTACAACTTTAACTTCAGAAAAACTGTTGCAACCACCCATGTTTAAAGACTCGTATCTTCCACCCCAGAGATCCAAACTTAGATTTTCTTTTTGCTGTGTGAAGACCACCTAACCAAGATTATTTTCTGTTAATTAGATTAATTTATTTGGCGTTATATGCATAATTAAATTGGGTTAAAAATCATGAAAAACTGTTTTTGAAACATTCAAAATTTGCGATACGGAGCACGCTCCGCCAAACGGAATCGTCTCGTCGCGTACCAATTGCACCGAAAGGCGCGTATGGTATGTCCAGTCGTGTGGGCTTTCACGAAAACTGATTCGGACGCGTGTGCGCGTCGGAATCAACCCGTATCGCGACTTTTGCAAAATACCGAACCATTTAGTGTACGCTCGTCAGAATGCGACAAAACTTGCGCCATTGGATTCGTGGTATCATGCTGGTCCTGTGACCCAAGTTTCACGCAATTCTGAGACAGTTGACCAAGCCGCCTATTTGCGGGCTCCACGGTTGACTTTTTGGGCAAATTTGTCTTCGGCTCACCGAAATCCAAAATTGGACGTACCGTTGAGTTCGTATTGACGTTTAGAATTTGTTTGACCTATAATTTGTCCCTTTTAGAGACCTTTACCCCTGGCACACTTTTCGGTGCAAAGTGGGCCACATGTGGACCCCGCTTTGACCCAAAATTATTGTTTTGCCACTGTGTCCAAATTGGACGAAAGGGTAGTGTTTTCTAGCTATCTCGCTTATTCTGAGAACGTTGATGATGTTTATTTCATCATCCGGAGACGTTCATTCTGAGGCCGTAGTTTCTGATCCTGTGTGCTTGACTCCTGGACATTACACTTTGCAGCTCTCTTGCCAGGCAAGATACCTTGCCAAATTGCTTACAGTACTTTGCATGCTTATTATATTTTTATATATTCATTGCATGTGTGTTTTCTTTCAATCATAATTATATACTATATATATGTTGACACATAGTATCATGGGAGGGGAGGACAATCATTAGGCGTATGGGCTATAACCACTCTGGTAAACCGTAGTAACTAGCACGTACTACGGTAGTGTGTCACGCTGGTCGCTACCCCCGAGGTATGTCGATTTCTGGTGTCGCGCTGGTCGCTACCCCCGAGGTATGTCGATTTCTGATGTCCCTGACGTGTGTGTGAGTTGTGAGATTAGATCGAGTAGCCTACCCATGCCCATACGTCGAAAAGTTGTCCTCATTATGCATTTTATATAGATTGTCTTGTACAACGTACTTATATATTTTTTGTCTATTTATGCATGTTTTACTGTATTCAATTGGTATGCTTCTATGTATCTTGTTATGTCCCTCTGAGGACCTGGTCCCTTTCCAGGTGTAGACGATCTTGACTATTCGCAGGAGCACGGATCAGGACTTACTACTTATCTCTTTCGAGGAGGTCTTACCTTCTGAGCATCTTTGATTATCTCTAGCGGTGGATCGCTTCGCTGATACCTTTATATCATCATCTTATTTTATATTGGAGATTTATCCTCCTCTCTTATTTTAGTATTGATATAGTCATTGGTAGTGGATTTGTCTCCACCCGACTATTATTTTAGATTATTCAGACTCATTATTCTAGTTTAGTTATTTCTTTTCTATTACTTGTTGTGTGGATGAGATTAGTATTTCTGTGACTTGCGACTATATATATACCACATGTGAGTTAATATTCATATTACAGCGTACGTATGTATTATGGTATCCATATATTGGAGTTGCCATATACATACGGCTGGCATGCTTACGTATTCCTAGTCCTACGTATTTTGGGACTAGGGCGCGACATATTTTTGTGGTGGCCCATGCAGGTCGAGAGCATATTATCTCGGTTACGTTACTGTACCGAGCAAGCCTGCGCATAGGATTAGAATATAGGATCTCATCCACTTAATTATCACCTCCCTTGATTTCGTTCCATATTCTTATTTGATTGCTTGCATTGCATCTTGCTTGAGCCCTTCTCAACGTCAATCTTCTCTTTTCTTTCGTGCTTGATAGGGGTTAGGAAGGTGCCTTGTACTAGGAATATACACTCTAGTATTCAATAACACTATTAGTTAAATTTTTGTAAGTTTGGTAGTATGCCTCATAACCTAGTATCACATAGTCCTTCTGACCAATTAATGAAGTATAAATGAATGACACCAACTATAGACTTGCATAAAAAGATAGTGTTTATCCAGGCTGTAGAACTTAGAGGCCCATACACCCATTTGGTCGACTAGAGACCTTGACAAGTAGTTATTATGGAAACTGTAGGGGCACAACGCCGATCTTCTTGGTGAACTTAAATTATTCTGTACCTTCCTCATCATAATCCAACGTACTTATATTTTCTGTACCACCTCGACTTATGTTGCTATTATAGCCTAGTTTTACAAGCTTATTCTTTTATCGAGCTTGTTTATGACATATGTATTATTGGGGGCCCACACTAATACATTGTCTAAATTAGAATCAGTGCATTATGGTCTGATCAACCTTAGTGCGCTCGGTTCGCTCTTCGTATCACTACTTTACGTGGATTGAGATATAGTTGACTCGACTTGTTAGACGAATATACTTGTCCACTAAACTGGTCAGAGCATATCATGTCAGGTACATAACTGTTTTGATGTGAACATGCGAATAGGAATTTACCAAAATAAGATTTCAATCCACAACTGCCTTGGCAACTCCTTTTTGAATTCTTTAATCGCTTTGAATCCCATACTTGTATTCTATCACCTCCTCCTTGAATTCCTTATTGTTGTTTTTCGTCTTCCTCTATTTCGGAAAGACGAACGTTCGTGCTTAGTATAAGTTGATACACGGATAGTACTAGATATACCCCATAGGCCAAGCACTCAGGATGACAAATAGGGGTGCGCAGACACAAGAAGTCGTAGATACAGGACGACCTTTAGTTATATTTGTTATTTCATACTCATGACCCCCTTTATGACACGAGATCTTAGGTGCATAGTAGACGTAGAATTATATATATGGTGGTATAGCAGTTATGAGAAGATGTTGATATTCTACCCAGATGGCATACACGCGATGCTAATAGATGACGCGAGTAGCAGTAGTAGTACTCTTTCCCTATCACCATCTCGCCCCTTGGGGTGACTCATCTTCTCTTTTATATCTATTCCTTATCTCGTGCTTAACTCTTTCTATCATAGTCGTATCCTTTCGTGCCATTATGAATTGTTTGAATTACTTCAACCTCACCCTTATTTTGTTAGTTAAAACATAAATGGTTTAGTAAATGATTAATAACTAAAAGATGAGTACATAATAATAACCCTTATGCATATGCACTATAGCAATATCTGTATCCTCTTATTATTTTAAACCATGAATAGCATCCCTTAGTCTAACAGAAATTAGTGGCATTGTTGAAATATTTCATACTTCAAATAATTTTATAAAGTTAGTCAAGACCTTAACTGTTGCCAAAAAACTTAGACTAAGCTTAAGAAAGAGTTGAAGGCACTTGTTACGAACTGACGACTATGACAAATCGCTGACAAAGTAGCGACAGCTGTAGCTATTTGCAGACATACTGGTCTGGTGGCATGGCAGTATTAGACTACGATACTTGACGGTTACAAAGAAAAATCATGGTTATGAGATTCCAGACAGGTATCCCAAAATTCTCGATCCAATGAATAAATGTGTCCAACCACCTAGACAATAGCCTCAAGAGACTGTGACTACTAGTAGAACTCCTGTAAGTTGGGTAGTATAGACGAGTAGAGGATAATAGAATAGTGGTAGAATGGCTGACCATGACTTTTAGGAAGCACTGCTAATATAGCAATGAAGCTATAGTGATTTAATATGAATATGGGTTAGTGTCAATTTCGAGGACAAAATTTTTATAAGTTTGGTAGAATATAAAACCCCTAATTTTAAAAACCGTATTAATTATTTAATTAATCATTTAATTTATTTATAGTATTTATTAGCTAATTAGAAAGATATAATTTACTGGATTTAATTACTAGGTAAATATTTAGCTAGATGTTGTGGAACAAAGCTATTATTTTTATTTTATTTATTTTAGAAAATTATTGTAGTAGGATAAAAGATTATTTTTATGTAGAAATATAATTATTTGGAATTATATATATATATATATATGTGTGTGTGTGTGTGTGTGTGTGTGTGTGTGTGTGTGTGTGTATATATAAGTAATTGATTTGTTAATAAAAAGAAATGAAAGAAAAAGGAAAAGGAAAAGGAAAAGAAATAAATAAATAACTAAGTCCCTAAACCTACCCAGCCTTAAGCGAACCCACAACCAGCAAATGAACCCCCCCCCCCCCCCGTGCTAAAGCCCAGCAGCCCATAAACCCGCAGGTCCGCTCCCCGCTCCCAGCGCTGAACCCTCCCCTCATTTTCGCGCGACCCGCTGCCTTCGCCCCTTCACTATATATATATGTATACCTAGTAAACCCTAACCCTAAATCTTCTCTGACCTGAGTGCCGCCGACCACCTTCCCAGACCGCCGCCGCCAACCGGAGCAGCCACCCGCCGCCGCGACCAGCGTCCGCGAGAGATCCCGTGCGCGCCGCGCAGAAAACAGGCAGCGAAGACCCTTCCTTCACACGCTGATTCCGGCCTCCTCGCTCGACCAAATTTGGATTCGTCTTCGCCGGTATGTTCACGACCTATCCCTCTTCCAACTTTGTGTATTAGTTTCCTCCGATCAGCGTGTAACCCTAGGTGAAAATCGAGACCAACTTGGAGAAAAACCACAACTTTAACTTCAGAAAAACTGCTGCAACCACCCATGTTTAAGGACTCGTATCTTCCACCCCAGAGATCCAAACTTAGATTTTCTTTTTGCTGTGTGAAGACCACCTAACCGAGATTATTTTTTTGTTAATTAGATTAATTTATTTGGTGTTATATGCAGAATTAAATTGGGTTAAAAATCATGAAAAACTGTTTTTGAAACCTTTAAAATTTTCGATACGGAGTGCGTCCCACCAAACGGAACCGCCCCGTCGCGTACTAATTGTACCGAAAGGCGCGTATGGTATGTCCAGACGTGTAGGTTTTCGCGGAAACTGATTCGGACGCGTGTGCGCGTCAAAATCAACCCGTATCCGCAAAAAGTCCCCGTATCGTGACTTTTGCAAAATATTGCACCATTTAGTGTACGCTCGTCAGAATATGACGAAACTTACGCCATTGGATTCGTGGTATCACGCTGGTCCTGTGACCCAAGTTTCACGCGATTCTGAGACAGTTTACCAAGCCGCCTATTTGCGGGCCCTATGGTTGACTTTTTGGGCGAATTTGTGTTCGGCTCACCGGAATCCAAAATTGGACGTACCGTTGAGTTCGTTTTGACGTTTAGAATTTTTTAATTTATAATTTGTCCCTTTTAGAGACCTTTACCCCTGGCATACTTTTCGGTACAAAGTGGGCCACATGTGGACCCAGCTTTGACCCAAAATTACAGTTTTGTCCCTGTGTCCAAATTGGACGAAAGGGTAGTATTTTCTAGCTATCTCGCTTATTCTGGGAACGTTGGTGATGTTTATTTCAGTATCCGGAGACGTTCATTCTGAGACCGTAGTTTCTGATCTTGTGTGCTTGACTCTTGGACGTTACACTTTGCAGCTCTCTTGCCAGGCAAGATACCTTACCAAATTGCTTACAGTATTTTGCATGCTTATTATATTTTGTATATATTCATTGCATGTGTGTTTTCTTTCAGTCATAATTATATACTATATATATGTTGACACACACTTAACACATAGTATCATGGGAGGGGAGGACAATCATTAGGCGTATGGGCTATAACCACTTTGGTAAACCGTAGTAACTAGCACGTACTACGGTAGTGTGTCGCGCTGGTCGCTACCCCCGAGGTATGTCAATTTTTGGTATCGCGCTGGTCGCTACCCCCGAGGTATATCGATTTCTGATGTCCCTGACGTGTGTGTGAGTTGTGAGATTAGATCGGGTAGCCTACCCATGCCCATACGTCGAAAATTTGTCCTCATTATGCATTTCATATAGATTGTCTTGTACAGCATACTTATATATTTTTTGTCTAATTAGGCATATTTTACTGTATTCAATTGGCATTCTTCTATGTATCTTGTTATGTCCCTCTGAGGACCTGGTCCCTTTCCAGGTGTAGACGATCTTGACTATTCGCAGGAGCACGGATCAGGATTTACTACTTATTTCTTCCGAGGAGGTCTTACCTTCTGAGCATCTTTGATTATCTCTAGCGGTGGATCGCTTCGCTGATACCTTTATATCATCATCTTATTTTATATTGGAGATTTACCCTCCTCTCTCATTTTAGTATTGATATAGTCATTGGTAGTGGATTTGTCTCCACCCGACTATTATTTTGGATTATTCAGACTTATTATTTTAGTTTAGTTATTTCTTTTCTATTACTTGTTGTGTGGATGAGATTAGTATTTCTATGACTTACGACTATATATATACCACATGTGAGTTAATATTCATATTATAGCATACGTATGTATTATGGTATCCATATATTGGAGTTGCCATATATATACGGCTGGCATGCTTACATATTCCTAGTCCTACGTATTTTGGGACTAGTGCGTGACAGTATGAGAAATATATGGTATGGTCAAACAGAGATACACAAGTTGACCCACTATTTGCCTGTAGCGAGTAGGATCTGTGAGAGATTCACTATCTGTGGGACGAAGCTTCACATGAAGCTCTTGTTACTACCACATTTCTAGAATATGGGCTTTATTGTCATTTATCATATTTATTTATTATGTTAATAATTGCATGATATGTAATATATATTATATTTTGTTCATTGATTAGATGGGTTAGTGGACTAGACCTAAAAATCCACTAGATAAACCCCTATCCTATGTAATTAGCATTTAGTGAAATCCCTCACATGAATTTCTAAACCCCTCATTAAATGGTTATTCATGACAAGCCATGGAGGGCAAAATAGACTTTATGCATTAGAAACCCTAACCTTAACCCTATGGCCGGCCTATATAGCTAGAGGGAGCCTCCCTCAAAGCCCCATCCTTCATGAAGAAACCCTAAAAATAGCCTCCAAGAAAAACCATTCTTTCCTCCACAAATTTTAGAATTTTTAAGCCTCAATCCCTTATTCTTCCCTCATTCAAGGAGACCTAGAAGCTTGGGCACAAGGAGACTTCCAGAAGAAGAAGCTACATTGAAAATCTATCTCCCAACAGGTAAAAATCTGGGAAACCCTCATTTAATTCTGTTTTAATTAATTATTTGGCCATTAGGAGCCCACCCATTGAATTAAGGATGACTATTAAGGGAGAGCATGAGTCTCTATTGATTTCTTAGTGATTCTCCATGGTGTCGTAGGTGTATTTAGGGGTTTTATGATCCAATAATGTATTTTCCTCTAATTTTTGTAACCCTAATTATTATATATATGTATACATGTATATTTATGGAATATACGTAGATGTTTAATTGCAATTTGGAGATTTATGCATGAGTATTCATGGGGTATCATGAGTATCCCAGATTTTGCACACTAGGTGCTTGATGAAATGTTTAATATGATGTATGCCTACTGATACGATCTAATTTATATGTTTTGGGTGTGTGTGTGTGTGTGTGTTTGTGTGTACGTATACGTATCAATGTAATATATGTATTGATGAGGGGTACATGGGGGCCGGGTTTACTGAGATACTGTATCTGTGCACTGTGCAGTCGGGATTCTTCAGTGTGCACTGTGCCACTGTGAGTAAGTGTTGTGTGTGAACTGTGTGTGTGTTAGTATCTAGTGTAGTATCAGTGAGTTGAGTTGAGTGCCAGTGAGCCTAGTAGCTATGTCATGCCCCAGTCCCAAAATACGTAGGACTAGGATACGTAACTATGCTAGCCGCCCGTATATATGGCAACTCCAATATATGGAAACCATATATACGTGCGTACGCTGTATAATGAACAATAGTTCACCAGTGGTATAATTTAATCACAAGTCACAGGATAATATCTAAATCTCATCCACAGAAATCAAATATACATGAATAACCAATAACTAGGTAACTAAATCTCAACAGTAAATAACTAAAGAATGACAGTCGGATGGAAACAAATCCACTGCCGAAATAGAATATAAAATGAACCAGATACACACCATATAAGAACAACATCTGACAATCACGAGGCTCGAAGAGAAGACCTCCTCGGAATATACGTAACCTGTCCGGATCTGTGCTCCTGTGAATACTCAAGAACATACACACCTGGCAGGGAACCAGGTCCTCAGAGGGACATAGCAAGATACATAAAAATGACATGCCATAATGTGAATACTGAATAAATAAATGGGGTGTGCTAACCATCTAAGTGAATGCAATTTAAAGACCTTGTAGTACGCATGGGAATGTGTGGCTAGACATACGCTGACGTAATTCACCAATCGTCGGGACTGTCTAGTATATGTGTCATATGCCCCCTGACGCAAGGGAACTCCGCAATCGACCATCTCCGAGGAGCATGGTATGAAGGATAAAATAATCAAGGAGGGGGTGTCCCATACGCCTACTAAGTGTCTTTCCCGCCCAATGTAGATATCCAAGTCGTGAAAACGACGTGGACATCTCGAACTATGATGCAAGTCTCAATAAAATAAACAACTGAGCTAAATACCGCTACACGTGTTGCTCACACTGATGGCCAGTCGCGCATGAGGCACGCGTCCCTACATGTACTCACTCTGTGACGTGTAATGATACGTGTCAAGGCCTGAGAAGTTATATCAATAACTTCACAACTTTAGGTGGGTCTACTAGACACTAGGTCAGACACAAGTCCTAACGTCAACGCATTCGTTGACTGCACCCGAGTCTTCTCGGACGCGCACATTTACATAATATTAAAATAGATAACCTTGTAACTAACAATAACTGAATTTAAACAGTACAACAAGGCAAGGTATACTTGCCTAGCAAGAGAGCTGTAAATGTAATATCCAGATGTCAAATACCAAGTGTCAGAAACTATGACCTCAGAATAAATGTCTCCGGATGCTGAAATAAACATCACTAACAGTCTCAGAAAATATCAAATAGCTAGAAACGCCTGTCCTTAAGTCCAATTTGGACACAGGGACAAAAATGACAGTTTTCGGTCAAAGCGGGGTCCACATGTGGGCCCACTTTGCACCGAAAAATGTGTCAGGGTCAAAGGTCTCCAAATTCGCCAAACTTAGTGTCCACAAGTCCAGAACGTCGATACGAACCCAACGGAACTTCCAGAATTGGATTCCGGTGAGCCGGTCACAAAATCACCCGTCAAGTGGAGTCGGTGGGGCCCACGATACGCGATTTTGTCAACGTTCTCAGAATCGAACCAAACTTGGCTCACAGGACCAGCGTATCGCTACGAGTCCGATGGCGCAAGTTTCGTCTCGATCCGACGTGTGTACACAAAGTTGCAACGTATTCCAGAACTGACGGATACGGGGCGGTGTCGGCGGATACGCGTTGATTCCGGAGTACACGCACATCCAAATCAACTTCTCCGAATTCCTACACGTTCGTATCAACGTCGCGCACGTTTCGGTAAAGACCGCGTGCGACCAAGTCGTCCCGTTTGGCGGGGCATACCGAGTTCCGGGGTGAATCGGGTCGTTGTTTTTCCTGTTTTTGGATCGCGCTTTGCGATCGCCACAGGACGCGATGCTCCGAGCGGGTTGCACGGGCACCGAGGTGGTTACATAGTCTACACGACGCAACTGACGGAATCGGAAACAGAGCTACGAGGTGAGAGGAAAATATACCTGAATAGGGCTCCGGAAACAAAACTTCTCCGTGTCCGACACGTGTCCGAGACGTGTCCAAGGGCTGTGTTCGTGTCTGCGTGGAATCCCGCTGCTCTCGTCCAGGTCGAGGGCTCCGGGGTCGTCTGCTCGTCGACGGAGGAGCTGGATCAGGGAAGGGTGCTGCCGACCGGACGGGGAAGCCTCGATCTGGAGTGTCTCTGGCCATGGGGAGGTGGTTCATGGTGAGGAGTCGGAGTGGCTATCGAGGCCGGCGGGGGGGCAGCGGAGGAAGGAGAGGGAGGAGAGAGGAGCGGCGACGGCGGGCGGACGCGGCCGGCTGGGCGGAGGAGAAGAGGGAGAGAGGAAAGGAGGAGGAGGAGGCCGAGGGGTCGGGGGGGCGGAGCTCGCCGGCGGTCGCGGGGACGCACAGGCGTGGAGGAGGAGGAGAATAGGAGAAGGAGAGAGGGAGAGCCGGGGAGAAGAAGCCAGCGGGGGGGGGGGAAGAGGCTCGCCGCGGTGGAGGGTCGGCGGAGCGGCTCCGGCGGCGGGGTCGGCTGCCGCTCCGGCGAGGGGGGGGGTCGGTCGACTGCGGGCAGGGGATTTTGGGTTTTGTTTTTTTTTATTTTATTTTTCTTTTCTTTTCTTTTTATAGAAAATTATACTAATATAATATGTAAAATATCTACAGATATTTTTAGGATATTTTTAGGATATTTCTGGGATATTTTTGGGATCTTTTCGGGTGGGTCCCGTCTCCAAATGGACGGTGCAGGTTCACCGGCCAATGAGGGGGTGACACCTCGCACTACAATTTACATGAAAGTCCCTGTAATTTCATAAATTGCGTAAAGTCCTAGATTTGGGAAATGGCGCAATTACATAATTGTCTGGAAAAACACCCGATTCCTGAAAATGCTAAAATTCACAGAATTGAGGGAAATTGTTATGTGAGGGCCCTGGGGGAATGGGGGTGAGTCTGGGCAGGGGTTGGACCTGGTTTCTGGGTGATACGGGTCATCGTATTTATTAATTAATAAATACTGCGCACGGTGTTCTCTAATTATTTAGAGGCAGGTAGGGTCATAATTTTTCTACGGTGTCAATACACTAAATGTAGTATACTCAGTGTAGAAAATTAACGTATTTTTGTTTGGGCAAAACAGGTGCAGGTTGGGCCTCAAATCCCTAGGGGTACAGAGATGGGTAAAGAGCAGGAAATAAAATAGGAAATAAATACGGTCTTTTGTAACGATATTTGTGCGTCTCAAACGAGGCTCATTTTAGCACATCTGTGAGTTGCACAAAGTTCAGGAAAATAGTCTAACACGTCTATGACAGGTATGTGAACTTTGTTTGGGGATAACAGTCAGTGTAAAGCTCCAAATAATTCGGTGACGGACAGGTGCACAAGTCAACAGGATATGTAGGCAAAATAAATTAAATATTTCCATAAATCCTAAATTGTTAAAATAATCCTAGAAATACTGAAATCTGGTCGAGGGGGTTTACAATCTACCCAACTTATAAAAATTTCGTCCTCGAAATTAAAACTAAGCCATGGTAGAAGTCAAAGACGGCATAAGATATAATTTAACAAAGTAATTTATATCTTGGTTTACGAATAGGTTCGAAAAATGTTTACGCATGTCGTCCACACGCTTCCAAGTAGATTCTCCTGGCGCGCCATGCTTCCATGCCACGCGGACCAAGGAAATAGACTAATTTCTCAATGTCTTTTTCTCGATGATTAAGACAAGCTCGACTTAATGGTGATCTCCGAATGGTTGAGAACATGACTGCTGTCGGTCACATATCGCCTGAGTTGCGACACGTGGAATACATCAAGTACTCTCTCAAGGAAAAGTGGTAGCGCATGTTGATTTGCCACTACTCCCACTCTTTCTAGCACGTTAATGGTCCAATATACCTTGGTCTCAACTTGTTGCGTCCTCCTAATCGAATGGTGCCTCTAGTAGGTGATATTCTCAAGAAGACGTGATCGTCCTTTTTGAATTCCAAGGGACGATGATGACGGTCTGCTCAATACTTCTGTCTATCTTGCACTGCTTGCAAGTGTCCTATATTTACTTAACTGTCTCTACGGTGTTGACCACCAACTCTGGTCACGTGAATCCTTGTCTGGTACAATGCTGACTGGTATGCCGTGAAATCTTACGATTTGTCTCATATAAGTAATGTCTTCCTAGCTTCAGAGTAATTATGACGGTTGCAAGTTCTAAATTTTTCTCATGTACTCATAATTGTCTGGATGCATATGCCATTACCTTGCCATCCTGTATTAATACGCATCCCAAACTTTTTCCTGATGCGTCTGTAGATCACAACCGTCTGATCCAGATGGAATAGTCAATACGGTGCTATGGTCAGTTGCTTCTTCAACTCCTCGAAAGCGGCTTGACACTCGTTGGTCCATAGGAATTCTTAATCCTTATAAGTCAACCTAGTCATAGGTGCTGCTATCCATTCAGGAGTTAATCAATTGTTCATTCAGGTAAAATCCATTTAGACTCCTGACAACAAAATGATATATTCTTTATCATAACACTTGAGTTCTGAATTTGACCCGAGTTACGAGGCAAAAATAAAAATCTCACGCTGCCATAGTGATGCACGTATCAGGAACGTACGTAGGTAGTGAAGGGTCATCTAAAGGTAGCACAGTTTTAAAACTGCAATCTATTCTACTAATAGGGTTTGGTAATTACCCAAGAAACAATCAGAAATGGCTACAGAAACAATGCACTTTCGTATTTATACTAAGCACGAGGTTTCGTCTTTCCGAAATAAGGGAGGACGGAAAACAGTAATCAAGAGTTCAAGGGGAAGGTAATAGATTAGAAGTGTGGGGATCAAGGCGTTTAAAGAATTCAATGGGATTTGTCAAAGCAGTTATGGATTGAAATATTATTTTTGGTAACTCCTATTCACATACTCGCATCGGTACAATTATGTAACAGATACGATATGTTCAGACATATCTAGAGGGCAAGTACATCTGTCTACTAATCACTATATATATCAATCCACGTAAAGTAGTTATGCGAAGGGCGAATCAAAATGCACTAAGGTTGATCAGACTGTAATACACTGATTCTGAATAGACAATTGTATTAGTGGGGTAGATCAGGCCCCAATAACACATGTGTCATGAACAAGCTCGATAAAGAATAAGCTTGCAAAACTAGGCTATAATAGCATCATAAATCAAGGTAGGACAACAATTTTAAGTAGGCTAGATTATGATGAGAGAAATTACAACATAATTCACAATCACAAAAAGATAAGACTCTACAATCTCTACAGTTAATATTCTAACTCCTTCCTAAGTTGCTAGTTGACCCAAAAGAGGTATGGCCTTCTAAGTTCTACAATCTTAGTAAACATTATAGGTTGTCTGTCTAAAACAAAGATTTCAAGAAAGTCTGCGTAAAGTAGGGGTTCGAGGTTGTCTACGTAAAGCAGAGATAAAATAATTTGGCGTAACGCATGGTTTCAGAGCTATCCGCGTAATACAGAGAAGCGTAAGGTAGAGCTTCAGAGCTGACCGCGTAAAAAGTCTGTGCGTAGAAATCTGCGCGTAAAAGTCTGGGTGAAAGTCTGAGCGTAAAAGTTTTGCACTAAAATTTGCGCAAAATATCTCCTGCGTAAAGTCTAACATTCGTTGCAGCGTAAAGTTGTACAAGAAACTCATGAGTTTGTCAGTCAAAATTAGTGAATCCTGACATTTGACAAAAGTACTTGTACAACGATCGAGTGGACGGTTTGTGATGAAGAATATGCACGGAGATCCAGGTTGTCGTTTAGTGACTTTATTGGATACAAGTCATTTACGCTCGAGGTGAGATAAAATCAGATGTCCCGTCAGAAAGCTATTTCTTTTTGCACAGGGCTCGAGGCGTATCTCTGCCTTTAATGCACAAGATTGGGTCATGGCTGGGGGAAAGCTAAGGCTGTAACAATACGCTCACATCCTATCCTTATATCTTACGCCTAATCAGGTTATTCCACGCTGGTTATCTATTATTCAAGAATCATCAAGTTTACGCAGGGCAGTTACCTACGTGGCTTTCAGGACGAGTCATACGCAAGATAAGGAATACTAAGGGAATAGGTAGCAGTTGTCATAACTGCGGCGTAAAGGAGTCAAATCTTCTGCATAATTTGTTTTTTTTTTTGCTAACTAGGCAGTTGTTTGGTTTCTACGCAACCAAGAGTCAATTGGCTTTTACGCCAACAAGGGTAAAGAGTTTCTGGCATAACACTGGGTTTATCTAAACATAGGATGAGATTTCAGTCCTAGTGTTCAACCTTGGATTTCTATTGGTTCCTCAAGACTAGGGTCAACACTATGGTTAATTCTCTAACTAATCCTAGTAGTGTTTATACCACTCTCAAGTCATACATAAATATGTCAAGGGCAATGGTAAGTTGATCTATAGATAGTGATGCTAGGGTTCATTAGGTAGTATGGAAGGTTAGGGTTCATTAAGTAATCTGATCTCAATGATGTGTCAATGCCCTAGTTGTATTCTTAATAGGAATACTACTCTAATTATCATCCTATCAACAGGGATTCCTATATTCTAGCAGGGCTATACTTAAGTACTTAAGGAATTATCAGGGAAGCACATGAATCAAGCATGATGCAATTATGTACGTAGGATAGACTGGAAGGAAGATAAGTCATAGTCAATTATGGATGAGATTCTATCTTTAATCATAGGTGCAGGCTTGCTCAGTACAGTAATGTAACCGAAACAATATGCTCTGAGACGCAGGCTTGCTCGGTACAGTAACGTAACCGAGACAATATGCTCTCGACCTGCATGGGCCACCACTAAAAATATTGTCACACCCCAGTCCCAAAATACGTAGGACTAGGATACGTAACTATGCCAGCCGCCCGTATATATGGCAACTCCAATATATGGAAACCATATATACGTGCGTACGCTGTATAATGAACAATAGTTCACCAGTGGTATAATTTAATCACAAGTCACAGGGTAATATCTAAATCTCATCCACAGAAATCAAATATACATGAATAACCAATAACTAGGTAACTAAATCTCAACAGTAAATAACTAAAGAATGACAGTCATATGGAAACAAATCCACTGCCGAAATAGAATATAAAATAAACCAGATACACACCATATAAGAACAACATCTGACAATCACGAGGCTCGAAGAGAAGACCTCCTCGGAATATACGTAACCTGTCCGGATCTGTGCTCCTGTGAATACTCAAGAACATACACACCTGGCAGGGAACCAGGTCCTCAGAGGGACATAGCAAGATACATAAAAATGACATGCCATAATGTGAATACTGAATAAATAAATGGGGTGTGCTAACCATCTAAGTGAATGCAATTTAAAGACCTTGTAGTACGCATGGGAATGTGTGGCTAGACATATGCTGACGTAATTCACCAATCGTCGGGACTGGCTAGTATATGTGTCATATGCCCCCTGACGCAAGGGAACTCCGCAATCGACCATCTCCGAGGAGCATGGTACGAAGGATAAAACAATCAAGGAGGGGGTGTCCCATACGCCTACTAAGTGTCTTTCCCGCCCAATGTAGATATCCAAGTCGTGAAAACGACGTGGACATCTCGAACTATGATGCAAGTCTCAATAAAATAAACAACTGAGCTAAATACCGCTACACGTGTTGCTCACACTGATGGCCAGTCGCGCATGAGGCACGCGTCCCTACATGTACTCACTCTGTGACGTGTAATGATACGTGTCAAGGCCTGAGAAGTTATATAAATAACTTCACAACTTTAGGTGGGTCTACTAGACACTAGGTCAGACACAAGTCCTAACGTCAACGCATTCGTTGACTGCACCCGAGTCTTCTCGGACGCGCATATTTACATAATATTAAAATAGATAACCCTGTAACTAACAATAACTGAATTTAAATAATACAACAAGGCAAGGTATACTTGCCTGGCAAGAGAGCTATAAATGTAATATCCAGATGTCAAATACCAAGTGTCAGAAACTATGGCCTCAGAATAAATGTCTCCGGATGCTGAAATAAACATCACTAACAGTCTCAGAAAATATCAAATAGCTAGAAACGCCTGTCCTTAAGTCCAATTTGGACACAGGAACAAAAATGACAGTTTCCGGTCAAAGCGGGGTCCACATGTGGGCCCACTTTGCACCGAAAAACGTGTCAAGGTCAAAGGTCTCCAAATTCGCCAAACTTAGTGTCCACAAGTCCAGAACGTCGATACGAACCCAACGGAACTTCCAGAATTGGATTCCGGTGAGCCGGTCACAAAATCACCCGTCAAGTGGAGTCGATGGGGCCCACGATACGCGATTTTGTCAACGTTCTCAGAATCGAACCAAACTTGGCTCACAGGACCAGCGTATCGCTACGAGTCCGATGGCGCAAGCTTCGTCTCGATCCGACGTGTGTACACAAAGTTACAGCGTGTTCCAGAACTGACGGATACGGGGCGGTGTCGGCGGATACGCGTTGATTTCGGTGTGCACGCACATCCAAATCAACTTCTCCGAATTTCTACACGTCCGTATCAACGTCGCGTACGTTTCGGTAAAGACCGCGTGCGACCAAGTCGTCCCGTTTGGCGGGGCGTACCCAGTTCCGGGGTGAATCGGGTCGTTGTTTTTCCTGTTTTTGGATCGCGCTTTACGATCGCCACAGGACGCGATGCTCCGAGCGGGTTGCACGGGCACCGAGGTGGTTACATAGTCTACACGATGCAACTGACGGAATCGAAAACAGAGCTACGAGGTGAGAGGAAAATATACCTGAACAGGGCTCCGGAAACCAAACTTTTCTGTGTCCGACACGTGTCCGACACGTGTCCAAGGGCTGTGTCCGTGTCTGCGTGGAATCCCGCTGCTCTCGTCCAGGTTGAGGGCTCCGGGGTCGTCTGCTCGTCGACAGAGGAGCTGGATCAGGGAAGGGTGCTGCCGACCGGACGGGGAAGCCTCGGTCTGGAGTGTCTCTGGCCATGGGGGGGTGGTTCATGGTGAGGAGTCGGAGTGGCTGTCGAGGCCGGCGGGGGGGCAGCGGAGGAAGGGGAGGGAGGAGAGAGGAGCGGCGGCGGCGGGCGGACGCGGCCGGCTGGGCGGAGGAGAAGAGGGAGAAAGGGAAGGAGGAGGAGGAGGCCGAGGGGTCGGGGGGGCGGAGCTCGTCGGCGGCCGCGGGGACGCACAGGCGGGGAGGAGGAGGAGAATAGGAGGAGGAGAGAGGGAGAGCCGAGGAGAAGAAGCCAGCGGGGGGGGGGGAAGAGGCTCGCGGCGGTGGAGGGTCGGCGGAGCGGCTCCGGCGGCGGGGTCGGCTGCCGCTCCGGCGAGGGGGGGGGTCGGTCGACTGCGGGCAGGGGATTTTGGGTTTTGTTTTGTTTTTTTTCTTTTCTTTTCTTTTTATAGAAAATTATACTAATATAATATGTAAAATATCTACAGATATTTTTAGGATATTTTTAGGATATTTCTGGGATATTTTCGGAATCTTTTCGGGTGGGTCCCGTCTCCAAAGGACGGTGCAGGTTCACCAGCCAATGAGGAGGTGACACCTCGCACTACAATTTACAGGAAAGTCCCTGTAATTTCATAAATTGCGTAAAGTCCTAGATTTGGGAAATGGCACAATTACATAATTGTCTGGAAAAACACCCGATTCCTGAAAATGCTAAAATTCACAGAATTGAGGGAAATCGTTATGTGAGGGCCCTGGGGGAATGGGGGTGAGTCTGGGCAGGGGTTGGACCTGGTTTCTGGGTGATACGGGTCATCGTATTTATTAATTAATAAATACTGCGCACGGTGTTCTCTAATTATTTAGAGGCAGGTAGGGTCATAATTTTTCTACGGTGTCAATACACTAAATGTAGTATACTCAGTGTAGAAAATTAACGTATTTTTGTTTGGGCAAAACAGGTGCAGGTTGGGCCTCAAATCCCTAGGGGTACAGAGATGGGTAAAGAGCAGGAAATAAAATAGAAAATAAATACGGTCTTTTGTAACGATATTTGTGCGTCTCAAACGAGGCTCATTTTAGCACATCTGTGAGTTGCACAAAGTTCAGGAAAATAGTCTAACACGTCTATGACAGGTATGTGAACTTTGTTTGGGGATAACAGTCAGTGTAAAGCTCCAAATAATTCGGTGACGGACAGGTGCACAAGTCAACAGGATATGTAGGCAAAATAAATTAAATATTGCCATAAATCCTACATTGTTAAAATAATCCTAGAAATACTAAAATCTGGTCGAGGGGGTTTACAAGCTAGTATATCTGTGGGTTGTACATTGGGGAAGAATCGGGTTCTTGAGTTCATCGGTGTGTGCATTTCAGTGAGTGAGTGTGTTGGTGTGAGCTGGGTATTAGCAGGGGGTACGAGCAACTGCAGGCAATGACCTAATACCTAGTGTATCAGTGAGCTCACTAAGAGCAGTATCGGGTTCCTCACTGAGAGCAATGTGTGTGCAGGGGGTATGACACTGTGGTGTGTAACAGATTGCATCTGTGGGTGGCACTGATACCTGTGTATCAGTGAATGAGTGTTAGATGTACATGTGTAGGTATGTTATGTATGTGCACTATGTTGTTGGTAATGGTCGGGGTGTTAGCAGCAGGGGTGATGATCGGGTTAGTTTCAATCATGTGTAGATGGAGTGAAGGGTTGCATTGTGAGGTTAGAGTGCTAGCTTAGGATGATGTTAAGGGGGAGGGCATTTAGCAGTTGCTGCAGCTGCAAATTCGTGCAGAGTGCTAGCAGGGAGTTGAGTATTTAGTTGGGGAGTGTCTTGGTGATGGGTGCAGTCGAGAATATATCAGTATCAGTGATGTGGGAGTATCACTATCTTTGAGTAACTTTGTTTGGCCTTTGAGTCACACTTGGCTTGTGGGGAATTATTGTCTGACTCTTGGCATGTTGCATTCTATATCAGTATCAGTTAGAGTACCCAGGTTTCTTGAGTATTAACTTCTCTTTGAGTATCGGGTTTCATCAGTTAATGTGCAATATCAATTTCTTTTACTGTGCAGTCGGGTAGGTATCAGTTTCCACTGTGTGAGAGGCAACGATTGCAGTCATATACTATCCTGCAGAAATAAGTGGTAGACAGATGATTTTACTCCTAAGGCTGGCTTCACCCGCAGAAGTTTATTGTTTTGGGCAAGTTGGGTTCATTTATTTTGAGTGAGCTTGTTGTGTGCATTTAGAGGAGTCACTATGCAATGCACAGTTTATGTATCAGTGTTCAGTCGATCAGTATCAGTTCAGTGGTTATGTGTCAGTGAGGTGTATCAGTGAGTCTAGTTAGCGTGTCTGTGAGTGTGTGATCATATGTATATAGGTATATAGGTGTCTGTGTGTGCTTAGTGTGTGAATGGTTGTGTGTATCAGTTAGTGTCAGTCGTGTGTGTGGGTGAGCGGCCAAGTGTAGGGATGTGCAGTCGAGTACAGTGGCTAGGAGAGACAGCTAGGAGCTCGATAGTAGCAGCAGCAGCTGCAACATAGAGGTATCAGTAGCAGCTTTGCATTTATTACATATTTTATTTCGTGGGTTGCCTGTGTGCTGCCTTTATGGGTGAGCACAGCTGTTTGGGTTTCATGCTGCCTCTAGGTGCAGATATTATGTTGCCTAATTGCACATTTTAGTTTTGATATTTGGATACTTAGTGTTAGTTGGTTAGTTGTGGGTATCATATATTTCTATATGTTTGTAGAGATCCTGGATATCCTTGCTAGGTTCAGTTTTTGGGTAATGTTGAGTATCCTGGGGTATTCAGTGTGAGGTGGTGTGTATTAGTATAAGATATAAGTAGTAGGTAATACTAAGTAAATATTAAGGTACTGTATACATATGGTTAGTATGAGCCTAAATAATTATAGGTGTATAGCATGGTTACTAGTATGGACCTAGTTGGCCTAGAGATTATAATTCAAACATAGATATTGTAAAACCCTTAATCCTAAAAACCGTATTTACCTTTTTAATTAATTATTTAATTTAAATTATAGTAATTATGAGCTAATTAGGGAAAATAGAATTTATTTAATTTTTATTTTAGGTGATTGTGCATTTAGGGGATTTATGGGGCCATTATAAATTTTTTCTAATTCATTTCATGTAGGAGACCCTCTGGACAGTTGCTAGCTTAATGGTATGTACTAATACAATTTCTAGAAATTTCTATGTATATATATATATATATAAATATATATACATATATAGTTTAATTAGAAAAGAAAAGAAATTAGAAAGAGTAATTAAAAATAGAAAATAGAATTAGAAAAAGAAATAAAAGAAAATAAGAATTCTTATTGGGTTTCATGAATCCAAAACCTAAAACCTGCCTTAAAACCGTTAACACCAAAAACTTTCCCACGCGCTGTGAAGTTCCCCCTCCCCCCCCCCCCCCGCGCTGTACAGAGGACTTTTCCCCCGCGGCCCCTTTGATAACCCCGACCCGCTCTCTCTCTCTCTCTCTCTCTCTCTCTTCTATATATATACATAAGACAACCAAAACCCTAACCCTAATTCTCCCTCTCCCTGACCCGCGCGACCGCCGCTGCCAGCCAGACCATCGCCCAAAGCCGCCATCGCCGGCCATCTCGGCGCTCGCGCGACCGCGCGAGCACCGCGCACCCAACAGCAGAATTGAACTACAGCGAAGCCCTGTTCAGGCTCTGTTTTTCGCGCCCTCGCTTAACCAAACTTGACCCCATATTTGCCGGTATGATCCTCATCTATCCCCCTTCAATATCTGTATGATAGATGACCTCGATCAGCGCGTAACCCTAGGCGAAAACAGCGCCCAAGTTGCCGAAAAAGACAATTTTTGGGTATCGCAGAAAACTGCAGTAACTGCCTATGTTCCCGGATTCGTATCTCTCACCACAGAGATCTGAATTCAATTTTTCTTTTTGGTATGCGGAGACCACTTGACCTAGTTTAATTTCTGTTATTTATATTAATTTATTAACTGTTGTATGTAGAATTAAACCAGTTAGAAAACTCCAAAAACCTACTTTTTCCAGATTTTCAGAAATTGTGATGCGGAGCGCGCTTTGCCAAACGGGACCGCCCCGCCGTGTACCAAGTGTACCAAAAGGTGCACGCAGTATACCCGGACATGTGGGCTTTCGCGAATACTGATTTGGACGCGTGTGCGCGTCCGAATCAGCCCGTATCCGCGAAGTTTTCCCGTGTCGTAACTTTTGCAAAAGTCCTGCGCATTTAGTGCTCGCTCATCAGATTGAGACAAAACTTGTGCCACTGGACTCGTGGTATTGCGCTGGTCCTGTGACCCAATTTTCACGCAATTCTGAGACAGTTGACCAAGCCGCCAATTGGCGGACCCCACGGTTGACTTTTTGGGCAAAATTGTGTTCGGCTCACCAGAATCCACATTTGGACATACCGTTGAGTTCGTGCTGACGTTTAGAGTTTGTTTGACCTATAATTTATCCTATTTAGAGACTGTTACCCTTGGCATGCTTTTCGGTGCAAAGTTGGCCACACGTGGACCCCACTTTGACCCCAAATTATCGTTTTGCCCCTGTGTTCAAATTGGACAAAAGGGAAGTGCTTTCTAGCTATTTCGCTTATTCTGGGAACGTTGGTAATGTCTATTTCAGCATCCGGAGATATTTGTTCTGAGGTCATAGCTTCTGATCCTGTGTGTTTGACATCTGGACGTTACATTTTGCAGCTTCTTGCCAGGCAAGTATACCTTGCCATTGTAATGTTATTCATATTCCATATGTTGCATGCATCTTTATTTTCTGTCTTTAGTTTATATATTTTAACTGTTATATAAAATACGCGCGACTGTATCGTCGCGATATATTTTTATTATGAATATGCATTGACCTTGTTTATGAGACTGCCCCATTATCATGAAGCATTATTAGGTTTCATTGGCCGTGACACAGTTGTTACACGAGTGTGTGTCTCATATAGATCACGGACTGCGTGACAGGTCTGGCCTCCTGTACGTATGGGCCGTGCGTTAGGGATAACTGCTGATAGAAACTTTGTATGCTAGAAGACTTAGCAGTTATTAAAGGTCCAGGGACATAGCCTATTGTAGTACGGTGGTCCAATCTTTGTCCTTGTTTGGTTGCAGTATTGGGCTAGTGTACTAAAGATAGGCTATAAACCAAATCGTGTCATGGATGTGACATGCTTAAAGCATGTGGTGGGGAGAACAACAAGTACCACATTTGGGCTCCTTTGCACTTTTTCTATTGTGCGCCCGGATTCTCCGCCGGAGATACGGGTGGTAATGACCACTATATATTATATATTATCAGGCGGACTCTGGCGTTCAAAAGACGACATGCTTTTTAGGCCCCTGGATCTCCAAGAGAACCATGCCAATCCCAGTTTTCAGCCAGATAGCCCACTTGTGGGGAAAGTTGTTCTTAAACTACATTCACTTAGACGGTTAGGCGACCCATTGGATATTTATTTCAGTACTTTATTGACATGCTTTTATGTATCTTGTTATGTCCCTCTGAGGACCTGGCCCCTTCCAGGTGTAGCTGTTCTTGAGTATTCGCAGGAGCGCAGATCCGGATGGTTATATATGTTTCGAGGAGGTCTTCTCTTCGAGCCCGTGATTGATAGTTGGTATTCTTATATTGTGTATGTTGTGTTGCACTTTTACATTCGAGTTGGTAGTGGATTTGTTTCCATCCAACTATCATCTTTAGATACCTTGTATTGAGATCTGGTTTCATAGATATTGGTTATTTATTTATATGATTTTCTGTGGATGAGATTTAGACTAAACCCTGTGACTTGTGATAGATTTATACCACTTGTGGATTTGATATTCATATTACAGCGTACGTATGGGTTTGGTTTTCATATATTGGAGTTTCCATATCCATGCGGCTGGCATGCTTACGTGTCCTAGTCCTACGTATTTTTGGGACTGGGGCGTGACATATTTTAGTGGTGGCCCATGCAGGTCGAGAGCATATTGTCTCGGTTACGTTACTGTACCGAGCAAGCCTGTAAATAGGATTAGAATATAGGATCTCATCCACTATTGACTATGACTCGCATTCTTCCAATCTGTTCTATTTGAATAGTTGCATCATGCTTGATTCATGTACTTCCCTAATAGTTCCTTGAGTATAGCCCCCTCCTAGAATATAGAAGTCCCTGTTGTTAGATGATAAGTAGGGTAACCTTCCTATTAAGAGTACAACTAGAGTGTTGACATACCACTAAGTCTAGAATATCTAGTGAACCCTAGAATTCCTTATCTATAGATTGGTTTAACATTACCCTTGATGTATTATGAAGACTTGAGAGTAGTATAGACACTACTAGAGTAGTTAGAAGTTTTACCATAATGTTTGACCGTAGTATTGAGGAACCAATAGAAAACTAAAATTGAATATTAGGACTGAACCTAACCTTCATAGTTAGATAGTATTGGAGAACTATAAACTTAGATCATTGTCTTATTATTAGTAGACAACACCTCAGGAAGCCTAGAGGAATGTAATCAACATTTTTTTCCTTTATCATGCCTCGAACATAGCAACTAGCATACCACTCCCCTTTAGAAAACCATGATGCTATCTAGAGCCCTCTATTTTAATTTTTATATCTTGTTCCTCTGCAACCTTAACGTTCGCTAATTGTGCGACGACTAAAATTACGTTCTTCTTTCTTCATCTTTCAACTCGTGCCACCTGACACTTCTGATTGTAGGCCAAGTGATTTTATTCTGTGTTAAGGACATATAGTTGTTAGGATTATAGTTGTTAATCTTAAATTTTGAATTTCTGTGCTTGGTAGTTAGAACCTAATAAGTTGAGTTATTTATTTAGATGATTATCCTCTAGTTGTAGATCACGTAATTTGTACCCCCACCTCGATACAAGTTATATCCTCTTTCCCCTTAAAGGCCAGTAACTTTTCCATTCTTACTAGTGACACTTGTTCTATACGCACAATGATTAAGACTTAAGATGACCATTACCTATATAATGCAATAGGAAACCCTAATAAATACCAAGATCTTTTCCTCGTGTACCCTAATAAGAGTTTCTACTTTATTTGCAAGTGCAAGGTTAATTTGTGGAACCCCCTTAAGGCAATTATAGTATTAGTTTATTATTTTAAGTTGGGTAGTATACCTCATAACCTAGTATCACATAGTCCTTGTGATCCATTAATGAAGTTTAATTGAATGACATTAACTATATGCTTGCATAAGAGGATAGTGGTTATCCAGACTGTAGAACTTAGAGACTATACCCATACTTTGTCGACTATCGACTTAGACAAGGAGTTAGTATGACAACTGTAGAGATTGTAGAGTCTTATCTTTTTGTGAACTTGAATTATTTTGTAATTTCTCTCATCATAATCTAGCGTACTTATATTTGCTGTACTACCTTGACTTATGCTGCTATTATAGCCTAGTTTTGCAAGATTATTCTTTATCAAGCTTGTCCATGACATATGTATTATTGGAGCGCTATACTAATACATTTCAGAATCAGTATATTAGGGTCTAGCTAACCTGAGTGCGCTTGGTTCGCCCTTCGTATAACTACTTTACGTGGATTGAGATATATAGTGATTAGTACACGAATGTACTTGCCCTCTAGACATGTCTGAGCGTATCGTATCGGTTACATAACTATACTGATACAAGCATGTGAATAAGGATTTACCAAATAGGATTTCAATCCACAACTGCCTTGACAACTCCCATTGAATTCTTTAAACGCCTTGATCCCGATACTTCTATTCTATTACCTCTCCCTTGAACTCTTTATTATTGATCTCCGTCTTCCCTTATTTCGGAAAGACGAAACCTTGTGCTTGGTATAAGTTTGATATACAGATAGTACTAGATATACCCATAGGCCAATCGCATTATTTGGTGACTATCTTTTATAATTGATTAAGGGCATATCATATATGATATAATTGGTGTTAAGAATTTTGAGGATTGAATGACATGAGTAAATAAATTAAGGAATATTTTTCTTAAGTGAATAGCCTTATATGATAGAGGGATAAATTCTAAGTTGGGTAGAAGTCGCATTGTTAATTTGAGGTTAAACTCTTTTAGATTGTGATCAAGCGATCAAGTAAAATTAAATTAAGAGATTTAAGTCATTTTAATTTTAGGAATTTTTAAGAATGACTAAGATGATGAGGATTTAATGAATTTTGAAATCTTGATAGTCGGACCAAATATTTATACTTTGAGCGCATGATTTAAAGTTTGAATGTTGAAGATTGAATCATCGATTTAAATCTTGAGAAAAATAAATAGAACTCTAAAACATGAACATTGACGGATTGAATTCCAAATTGATGATTTGAATTGAAGGTTAAATTTTGATTGTTGGATTACCTATTTGAAATATTGAGGATGTAAATTAAAATTAAAATTTAAAGAGTACAAAAATTCATAAGTTGAAGATAGGAATAATATTTGATTAGAAATATTTTCTAAAGGAGATTATGATAGTTGGAGCTCGTGATATAAAATTGATATGCGTTATTAAATTCTTGAAGATGTTATATGGATTTAATTTAAATTTGGATATTGATAAAAAAAAATCGAGAAGAGATTACAATATGTTAAATTTTGATTAAACAGAGGCTACCTTAATTTGGAAGGTGATTGCGATGGATTAGAATATATATTTTTTAAATCTTGGAAGGGATTGTGATTGACTTGCCTTATATGCGAATGTGAAGGAGTTCACAAATTATGCCTTATTTTAATTTTGGGGATGACATATTTTTAAGTTGGGTAGATTATAAACCCCCTCACCCAAAATTTGACCTACTTGGTTTAGATAGTGAGACTAAGGCTAGTTTGAATCCAATTAGAAATAGAACACGTTATTTTATTTAATTTTGCAATAATTATATCACATAGCGCACCTTACCATTGCTTCGATAACTGGAGCCCTACACTAGCCACTATCTTCCTACAAACCTCACACCCTTGTCCTAGACGTGCCCGCCTTCTATTTTGACCTTTGCGTGACTTATAATTATGCTCTTGTGCTACATTTTAGTCGCATAATATTCGTCACGGATGTTATCATTTAATTCTAAGTAAATTCCAACTTGTATCCTTGTGTGTTCCAATCGAAATTGGAGACACAATCTTGACCCATTTCGTGCAACCCAATTTTTGATAATATTCTACTCTGAGTCCTCTATGCCCATGACACTTGTGCCCCACCTAATTTTAGCCCCATGTACTTCTAATTAATTCCCGAACACCATGCACATTAATTTTGATTAATTTAACCCAATTTCCACCTTTGTGAAAATTTTCAATTGTTGGGTGTTTTTATGCAAAGGTGCATTGAGGTGTCCACACCATGGGACATGACACATGAAGAAACCTATTTTTCGTTCATGTGGATTTTCTCCATGATTTTCGGAATGTACAACGCGCAACATCGCCCACTCCTTTAAACCTAGCCTTGTATTTTAAACAATACAAATTATAGCCCTCCAAACATCCCCATGACAATTGGAAAATCATAGAGGTTAGGATGGAGGAAGGTACAGAATAAGCTGCAAATCTCTATCTTATACCATCCTTGACTTTCTACCGTGACTTAGTTTTAATTTCGAGGACAAATTTTTTATAAGTTGGGTAGAATATAAAACCCCTAATCCTAAAAACCGTATTTACCTTTTTAATTAATTATTTAATTTAAATTATAGTAATTATGAGCTAATTAGGGAAAATAGAATTTATTTAATTTTTATTTTAGGTGATTGTACATTTAGAGGATTTATGGGGCCATTAGAGACCCTCTGGATAGTTGCTAGCTTAATGGTATGCACTAATACAATTTCTAGAAATTTCTATGTATATATATATATATATATATATATATATATATATATATATATATATATATATATAAATATAAATATATATACATATATAGTTTAATTAGAAAAGAAAAGAAATTAGAAAGAGTAATTAGAAAATTGAATTAGAAAATAGAATTAGAAAAAGAAATAAAAGAAAATAAGAATTCTTATTGGGTTTCATGAATCCAAAACCCGCCTTAAAACCGTTAACACCAAAAACTTTCCCACGCGCTGTGAAGTTCCCCCCCCCCCCCCCCCCCCGCGCTGTACAGAGGACTTTTCCCCTGCGGCCCCTTTGATAACCCCGACCCGCTCTCTCTCTCTCTCTCTCTCTCTCTCTCTCTCTCTTCTATATATATACATAAGACAACCAAAACCCTAACCCTAATTCTCCCTCTCCCCGACCCGCGCGACCGCCTCCGCCAGCCAGACCGCCGCCCAAAGCCGCCACCGTCGGCCATCTCCGCGACCGTGCGACCGCGCGAGCACCGCGCACCCAACAACAAAATTGAACTGCAGCGAAGCCCTGCTCAGGCTCTGTTTTCCGCGCCCTCGCTTGACCAAACTTGACCCCGTCTTCGCCGGTATGATCCTCATCTATCCCCCTTCAATATCTGTATGATAGATGACCTCGAACAGCGCGTAACCCTAGGCGAAAACAACGCCCAAGTTGCCAAAAAAAGACAAGTTTTGGGTATCGCAGAAAACTGCGGTAACTACCTATGTTCCCGGATTCATATCTCCCACCACAGAGATCCAAATTCGATTTTTCTTTATGGTATGCGGAGACCACTTGACCTAGTTTAATTTTTGTTATTTATATTAATTTATTAACTGCTGTATGTAGAATTAAACCAGTTAGAAGACCCCGAAAATTTACTTTTTCTAGATTTCCAGAAATTTCGATATGGAGCCCGCCCCGCCAAACGGGACTGTCCCGCCATGTACCAAGTGTACCAAAAGGTGCGCGCAGTATACCCGGACGTGTGGGCTTTCGCGGAAACTGATTTGGATGCGTGTGCGCATCGGAATCAGCCCGTATCAGCAAAGTTTTCCCGTATCGTAACTTTTGCAAAAGCCCTGCGCATTTAGTGCTCGCTCGTCAGATTATGACGAAACTTACGCCACTGGACTCGTGGTATCGCGCTGGTCATGTGACCCAATTTTCACACAATTTCGAGATAGTTGACCAAGTCGCCAATTGGCGGGCCCCACGGTTGACTTTTTTGGCAAAATTGTGTTCGGCTCACCAGAATCCATATTTGGACATACCGTTGTGTTCGTGCTGACATTTAGAGTTTGTTTGACCTATAATTTGTCCCATTTAGAGACTGTTACCCTTGGCATACTTTTCGGTGCAAAGTGGGCCACACGTGGACCCCACTTTGACCCAAAATTACCGTTTTGCCCCTGTGTCCAAATTGGGCGAAAGGGAAGTACTTTTTAGCTATTTCGCTTATTCTGGAAATGTTGGTGATGTCTATTTCAGCATCCGGAGACATTTGTTCTGAGGCCATAGCTTCTGATCTTGTGTGTTTGACATATGGACGTTACATTTTGCAGCTTCTTGCCAGGCAAGTATACCTTGCCATTGTACTGTTATTCATATTCCATATGTTGCATGCATCTTTATTTTCTGTCTTTAGTTCATATATTTTAACTGTTATATAAATTGCGTGCGACTGTGTCGTCGCGATATGTTTTTATTATGAATATGCATTGACCTTGTTTATGAGACTGCCCCATTATCATGAAGCATTATTAGGTTTCATTGGCCGTGACACAGTTGTTACCCGAGTGTGTGTCTCATATAGATCACAGACTGCATGACAGGTCTGGCCTCCTGTATGTATGGGCCGTGCGTTAGGGATAACTGCTGATAGAAATTTTGTATGCTAGAAGACTTAGCAGTTATTAGAGGTCCAGGGACATAGCCTATTATAGTACGATGGTCCAATCCTTGTCCTTATTTGGTTGCAGGATTGGGCTAGTGTACTAAAGATAGGCTATGAACCAAATTGTGTCATGGATGTGACATGCTTAGAGCATGGGGTGGGGAGAACAACAAGTACCACATTTGGGCTCCTTTGCACTTTTCCTATTGTGCGCCCGGATTCTCCCCCAGAGATACGGGTGGTGATGACCACTATATATTATATATTATCAGGCGGCCTCTGGCGTTCAAAAGACGACATGCTTTTTAGGCCCCTGGATCTCCAAGAGAACCATGCCAATCCTAGTTTTCAGCCAGATAGCCCACTTGTGGGGAAAGTTGTTCTTAAACTGCATTCACTTAGACGGTTAGGCGACCCATTGGATATTTATTTCAGTACTTTATTGGCATGCTTTTATGTATCTTGTTATGTCCCTCTGAGAACCTGGCCCCCTCCAGGTGTAGCTGTTCTTGAGTATTCGCAGGAGCACATATCCGGATGGTTATATATGTTTCGAGGAGGTCTTCTCTTCGAGCTCGTGATTGATAGTTGGTATTCTTATATTGTGTTGCACTTTTACATTCGAGTTGGTAGTGGATTTGTTTCCATCCAACTATCATCTTTAGATATCTTGTATTGAGATCTGGTTTCATAGATATTGGTTATTTATTTATATAATTTTCTGTGGATGAGATTTAGACTAAACCCTGTGACTTGTGATAGATTTATACCACTTGTGGATTTGATATTCATATTACAGCGTACGTGTGGGTTTGGTTTCCATATATTGGAGTTGCCATATCCATGCGGCTGGCATACGTACGTGCCATATTGGATTTGATATTCATATTACAACGTACGTATGGGTTTGGATAACATTTTTTAGAGGACCTTAAGGACTTCTGTCCTACTCACTATGGCCCAGAAGTAGAGGGAGACTACATACTGGAGATTCTAGAGGAGTCACTCTCCTTAGAGGAGATACCACCTGCAGTCGTTTAGACAGTTCTTTTTATATATTAACTGTTCTAAACTTGAGACTTGGATTGTATTATTGTTGAGACTATTTATGTTGGACAGCTAGACTCTAGATTACTGTTGTATTTGAGTTGTTATGCTTGACTTATGTCAGTACTTCTTTATATCTTATCGTGCCATTTACTTCCTATAGTTATTGTGATTGAGTATGTTATGAATTATTGATCAATGCATTATTCATTGTCCTCCTTATGGAGTTGAGATCATTGACATGTTATCTTGTGAGTTATGTTTAGTTGTATTTGAGACATAGACAACGTTCTACTGTCGATGTTGCGGCGTAGGCTGGACGTACCCACGGCTCATGCCCAAATTTTGGATGCGGGTCGTGATAGCTCTAAAGGAGTATCAATTATTCAACTATTCGATAAACCAACATAGAAAATAATCTCTGAAGTATATTTTTGCTAAGAAACAAGTATCCCTTTCTTACCTTGTATAATCTCGAGTCCAAGAAAATAGCCTAGATAGCCAAGGTCCTTCATCTGAAACTATTGATGAAGATACCTCTGAGTAGATACAATTCCTGTTGAATCGTCGCCATTTAAAATTATGTCATCTATATATAGTAAAAGAAGAACTCGCTCTTAAGGTAACGACCGCATAAACAAAGAATGATCTTGAGAACACTGATGAAATCCTATCTCACAAATAACACCCCTAAAACACTCAAACCAAGCTCAGAGAGCTAGCTTGAGATCGTAGATAGCATAACGAAGGCTACAAACATGTCCCGACAGAGTAGAAACATCTTGATGGGGCTCCATATAGATAACCTCGAATAAAGAACCGTAAAGAAATGCATTATTCACATCCATCTGATAGAGTAGCCACTGACGAGTGGCAGCAACAGCTAGTAATGTACGACTTGTGGTCATTTGAGCAACTGGGGCAAAGGTCTCATCATAGTCACTCATATGCTTCTGTGTAAAACCTCGGGCAACAAGGCGAGCCATGTATTGCTCAATGGACCCATCAGGTTGATACTTGACCTTGAAGACCTACTTGCAACTAATAGGCTTGACCTCGTCTGGGAGTGGAACGACATACCAAGTACATATCTGCTGAAATAATCTAAACTCCTCTGCCATAGCCTCATGCCACTCAACGTACTAAATAGACTGTTGATAAGAACTGAGCTCTCGTGTACTATGAATAGCAGTAAGAAAAGAATAAAATTATAGAGAATATGAGACTAATGTATCAAAACCAAACTTGGCCGGTAGACCGAAAAAATTGAGAGTAAAACGAGCAGGAGGTCGATGAGTATGTTGGGGCTAGTGGTGAGATTGTGGTAGAGGCATAGATGGTAGAGATGATGGTGTAGCGGAGACTGGTATAATATGTGGAGGATCCTCATGAGGCAGCGACGGAGGCATCGTAGTAGGGGCTGTACCAGGAGATGGAAGCAAAGAAGTAGGATCCTCATGAGGCAAAGAAGTAGGCATCATAGTAGGAGCTGTACCAGGAGATGGTAGCAAAGAAGTAGGATCAATGGAAATATCTAAACGTGGGACAGTAAAATAAGGAGAATCCTCTAGAAAGGTGACATGGCGAGATAGATGAAGACAATGGACCAAGGGATCATAACAACGATATCCCTTGTGCTCAGAACTAAAACGAGTAAGACACACTTAGCTGATCGAGCTGTCAGCTTCGTGCATTCAGTCTCAGAAAGAAGAACAAAGAAGTGCACCCAAAATATGAAGCATATTGTAATCGGGAGGACGCAAAAAAAGACTCTCACGAGGTGTCTGACCAAACAAAACTGAGGAATGAATGATATTAATAAGAATAACAGAAGTAAGAATGACATTTGCCCAGAACTTTTGAGAAACAAAAGAGGATAATAAAAGAGCACGAGCAGTCTACCCTATTTTGTTCATGAGTGTAAGGACATGACTACTAAAAAAGAGTATCGTGAGATTGCAAGATAGATCTCATCGTAGTGGAGAGATACCTACGAGCACAATCAGAACAAAATTTTTTAATCCTAGCATTGAATTGAATATGAATCATAGTAGTAAACGTCCTATAGATGGTAGGAACATCGGAACAGTGACACATAAGATAGACCCAAATAGAACGAGTATAATCATCAATAAATCTCACGTAGTAGAGAAAATTAGATATATATAGGATAAGAGCATGTCCCTATATGTCATAATGAACTAATTCAAAAATACTACTAGATTTAGATAAACTTTTAGGAAAATGTAGGGCTAAGTGTTTTGCCAACCTATAACTCGTACATGTGGATAGAGAAGAGAAATAACCATGTCCAATAGCTCCACTATGGAGTAAAGTCTTTAGACGTGGTTCCAAAATATGACCTAAGCATCTGTGGCGTAAGTCGGCAGTAGATGTGACAATAACATCATGACTAGAACTCAAAGGTTGTATGAGCACGACAAATCGTCTGCCTGTACGAGGATCCTTCACAGAACATTTGAGAGAACAAAAATAATAATAAATTCACTCTTATAAAGGATACTAATTGATATGAGGTTTAAAGTAAGATGGAGAACATATAAAACAAAATGACTCAAAGTATCAGAAATAATAGAACTAGATTGAATGATGACCAATTGAGAATCATTAACTGTATATAAAGAGAAAAAATGCGATGGTAAAGATATAATACTAGATAAGAGACTAATGTCAGAAGTTATATGTTGAGAAGTACCAGAGTCTAATATTCAAGAAGTAGACATAACAGTAGAGGAAGCTGAAGCAGATATAGAGGAGACAACAAAGACATGTTGACGCTGGAGCCGGAGCTCTAACTGAGTAAGGCGGTGCTGAATATTTGTCGATGTCTGTGTACTATCAACAATATCAGCCTGAAGTACTGGAGAGCAAGTCGAGGAAAAATTATTTGTCTTTATCCACTTGAAAAATTGAGTCCTTAAATGTGTATAAAGCATAAAAATAATTATCCACTGGTACGAACCTCCGATAATATCCCGTTAATCCCAAAAATCTTCGCACATCTGCTACTATCTTCGGGACTGGCCAATTCTCTACTACTTCAACCTTCTTGGAGTCCACTGATACTCCTGCTCCTGAGACGATGTGCCCCAAGAATGACATATGATCTAACCAGAACTCACACTTACTGAGTTTAGCATATAACTGATGTTCCCTCAGAACTTACAATACTTTCTGAAATGCTTTTCATGCTCTTCTTCACTGTTGGAGTAGACAAGAATGTCGTCTATGAATACTACTACAAATTGATCTAGGTATGGCATGAAGATATGATTCATCAAATCTATGAATATTGCTGGTGCATTAGTCAATTCGAACGGCATAACAAAGAATTCGTAATGTCCATATTGAGATCGAAATGTCGTCTTATGTATATCTTGCTACCGGACCCTTACTTGATAATATCCTGATCGAAGGTCTATTTTGGAAAATACTTTTGCTTCACTCAATTGGTCAAACAAATCATCAATCCTAGGCAATAGATACTTATTCTTCACTGTTAAGGCATTCAACTGTATATAGTCGATACACAACCTTGTCGACTCGTCCTTCTTCTTTACTAGAAGCGTCGGTGCTCCCCATGGTGATCCATTAGTCCGAATAAACTTCTTCTCCTTCAATTCTTCTACGTGATGATACAACTGGTTAAGTTCCATCGGTGACATCTGATAGACCTTGTTGGAAACTGCTTTTGCTCATGGTTTCAACTCTATTCAGAACTCCAATTCTCTTACTGGGGGTAATCCGGGAAGCTCTTCCGAATATACATTATTTTTTTAATTATTCTGGGCAACTGACCTTCAACTACTACTACTGCTGTAATGCTACCTTCATGCTGATCCTTCACCGTTCTGTTGAAGATAAATTCTTCTTTGTCTAGGATTTAAACAAAACTCTACCCCTATGATAATCTATCTTCATATGACTGTCTCTCAACCAGTCCATGCCTAAAATAATGTCGAAGTTATCCATAAAAAACTCGATCAACTTCGCAGATAATGAATGCCCGCATACTACGATTGGACATGCTACACATACTCTACTGACTCCTACGAGTCCATTACTAATGAGTATAATCAGCCTCTCTCGCAATGCCTCGAACTCCAATCCAATACGTGTCGTAAATCATGCACATATAAATGAATGTGATGCTCCCGAATCAAATAATGTTATGGCAGGAAAATATTTAACAATAATGTTATCTACCACCACATCACCTGATGCCAAGGCTCCTCCAGAGATAGGGTAAAAGCTTGCCCTTGGCCTTGCAGTGCTCCTTGAATACGCAGTTGTTACCTCTGCTGCCCATACTACTGATTCCTCTGTTGGTTGTACATCTGAGTTTGCATCGATAATGGATGCTAAGCCAATGGCCTAATTGCCAGTGCTGGTCCCCTATACTGAGCTATCCCTAGTGCTGGAAGTGTTAACCGCTGTGTCGGTCCCTCAATCCTCTGCATCATAGGACAATTGTCAATCGGATGATCTGGACTGCCACATCGCAGGCATAATCCTTGTGCTACTCTACACACATCTTTCGTATGGCCTCCCTTGCCACAATACGTACATCCGACTAGGGCTCCCAATCACTGTTGCAGCTGCTGCCTTGGCTGGTTCGGCCGAGCTGGTGCTATTGTTGCCGATGCTACTGGCCTCCTTGGCATTGTGTCATGAATGCGAACACCAGAAGATGGTGCTGACATTCTTTGTGCTTGTCCTCCTCCTCTGCTTTGTGCATGAGGCCTCTTCTGGTCTTTCGTCCTTGAAGCTAACCTCTACATCGTCACCTCATGTCGCCTAGATGCGATCAATACTTCGTTGAAAGTCCTGTAGTTATGGCCCTATACCAGTTGTTGAATCTCCTGATGTAGTCCATACTGGAACCTCATCGACCTTTCTGGTTCTGTTGTTACCATCATCGAAGCAAATCTGCTAAATTTTGCCGCATAGCCATCCACTGTCCTTCTAGACTGTTTGAGGTTGATAAACCTCTGTTGTAGCTCGTACTGTGCTACCACTCTGAAATACTTAACCCTGAAATGGGCCTTGAAGTTGTTCCATGAAACATGTTGTCTTAATCCAACTTCTTCTGCTGCCCACCAATCTCTAGCAAGGTCTTGGAGTTACAATCGGACCTGATCAAATTGTTCCTCGGCAGGAACCTTTGTCGTTATCAATATTGTTTTGAGGTTTTGCAGTCAAGCATCTGCGGTAATGGTGCCCTCCGTGCCATCAAAGTACTTAGGGTTGAGTCGGCAGAATTGCATCGATGCCCCTGAATATGTTCTAATACTCCTTTCCAAGGCTATCTGTAATCCTTGATTCAACATGACATTCTGCTTTTGCTGCTGAAGTTGCTGATATTGTTGCGTCACCATCATTCCTTGTATAATTTTTAGCAATTTTGGTGTATCTGGTGCTACTGGCACTACTAGTGCGACCGGGGGTATTGGAACCTCTGGTACATGTTGCTCCTCGTGCTCCTCTGTTGGTTCTACCCTGATCCCTCCAGGTACAGGTGTTGCCTCTAGCTGAGGGCCAACAAATCCTTATCATGCTGAAATAGCTGGTGCTCCACCCACCGATGTTGGTGAAGCCCTAAGGAAAATGACACAAGATAAATCAAGAACATGACGAGAAAGGATCGAGGAATTAATGGTACAGAAGTCAAGCTGAGTTTCGAGGAGACAGATTCAGGATTTCAAGGAGGAGCATGTTTGATTGAGACATCCTATGATCAAGCCACCCTATAAGTCTGAAAAGAAATCCAGACCTGCATGGGCCACCACTAAAATTGTGTCATGCCCCAGATCCAGAATACTAGAGAGCGAGGGAATGACTCAGCCAACCGCACCTTACGGAATACCGAAGTAACCCACAATGTGTTAACGTTGTTTAGATACAAGGGGGAGCACACTACAATCAAGTCTCCTAGGGTCAAAAACTTCTATATCTCAATCGTTCAATCAAGTAGCAATAACATAGAATATTCCAGAATAAGCAGTAAGGTGTCCTAAATGCCGCATCAGAATGTTCTAGAGATCTTACAATACAAAATGATATGACATATACACAATCAACAATATACATGACAGTGAGTCAGTTGCAGTCTGAGTATAATACAGTCATGTAGGGAACTAGTTGTGTAAAACCCCTTACCAAAAATAAGTATTTTGTGTATATTTTATATTTATTTTAGATTATTTTAAAATTAATTAAAATCCAATTATTTTATTAGGATACTTCACCGTAGTTTGGACATTAGTGATATAGGATGCCCCCAAAATCTATATCGCCCTTCGTAGTAAGTAGCCTACAAGGGAGACACAACTTGTAAGATCTTTCCATGACTCAGAATTTGACCATTTAACATTAGTATGGCACTAATGTAACAACCATAGTTTATTTTATTTAATATTTAGATATTTTTATATAAATAATCTATTTATGGTTATTTTTCATTCAAACCTTCTTCAATAAGCAACACATAATTCCTCCATGTCAAATTAGGCTACTTTTCTCTTTTGTAGGATTTATTTATTTATTTATTACTATTTTAATCCTATAGAATCAAATCAAATCTTTGTCATAAATTAATTATATGGTTAGTTATTGACTTTTAAATAACTAACAACATAATTAGAAAATATTCTAACAAACTAACTACCTAACCCAAAGCCATGAATTAATTTATTGGACACTAGTGGCTTATAATAGGATAATTAATTATATATATATATATATATATATATATATTATGTAGAATTTATTTTAGGAAGATAGAATTTAAAACCATCTTGAGATAGGGTCCACCTTTGTACCTTATCCACTTTTAGAGTTAATCCAATTCTAATATTTTTATATTTGGAAACGCTCTACTTTAAATATTTTATCTATCTATTTTTGGTAGCATCCACCTATTTAAATTCATGAATCAAATCTTCGATTATTCTTCTACAAATTAGGATCTTAATTAAATATGTAGTTTCGAAATTAGGAAAGACTCCTATGCAATCTTGTTGCATATCAATTAAATCTAAAATAAATATTTTAAAATCTAATTTAAAGATTCTAGAGCATTCTCTCACCGTATTTTAGTCTCTTTAAATCATATACATAGATGGAAATAATAAATCAAATCCTAATCACCCACCTATTTAAACTACTTATATTTATCAACCCCCCAACACCTAAAACTAATAGCCGACCCCCCTCCTCACATGGTCACACCATATCTTCCATCCAATAACCCTAGCAATTCTCTCATTCTTCTTCCAGTAAGTTCTTTAATCCATCTCTCCTTAATATCTTCTTGTTATATATTTATATAGATTTGTATATATGTGTGGGATATTTTGTAAACTTCATTAATTTATGATTGAAGAACCCATGCAACCCATGAACTCTAGTTTTGAGGTTTGACTCAAAACTTTTATGCATGCATGAAACCTCCTTCAAAACCCTCTTTAATTCTAGTTAATATATTCATATAGATGTTAATAATATAGAATATATTCAGTTTTTATAAATAATTTTAGATTTATTAATTTGTATTAAATTAGAGTTTTGAGCATATTTTATGGGTAGTTTTGACCTAGTTTTGATGTATGCATGTTGGAGGCCCTTGGACCTTGTTAGGACTTGATCATAGATAGAAAACCCTAATTTTTTTTTGATGAAGTATTATTTTTCCAAAAATTATATATTCTAAAATTATATCAAAATTATATTATTTAATGATTATATTGTCACAACACCCATGTACCACCCCTTGGTATGCATACTAGTAAAGTTTGGTTGCCAACCCTAATAGGATCAACTTGTAGATGGTGAAACCCTAATTATTTTTGTATAGATAAAAAAAAATAGTATTTATTTTATTTATTATTAATTTTATCATATTTATTCAGAATTTATTTTTATTTATAAAAATTAGAATTTTAGGTGTTTTATGTATCAAGTTGACATAGTTTTGACAAAACTTGACCGCGACAGTTTTAGACTTAAACCCCAACCAAAACCCCATATTTTTAGCATTTAAAATTATAATATTTTATTTTAATTCTGAATTTTTAAGTATTATTCCAGATTTACTTATTTGTCAAAAAATAATTTTTATTGACTAGTAGGTAACCCGTTATGACCTAGTTTTGGTTTATACTTGGTTTTGGACTCATAGAATTTATAGAAGACGACCCTATCACTAAAAATCCTATTTTTCTAATAAATTATAGAATTAATAGTTTTTATTAAGTAATATTTAAAAAATAATTTTTGATAATGTTTGATGGTTAGTAATATTTTGGTGTGGAGTTACTTGCATGTGCAACCAACGTTTGAGTATTAACTAATAACTTAATTTGACTAGAAGAATAAGAGTCTAATTAGTGTAATAATTAATTGGTAGGTGTTCAAGACATTTCTGTGGATAGCATCGGCCCAGATTTGTTGTGCTCGCAGCTTGGCTTGGAAGGCAAGTATACCTTGCTTGATTGTATTGTTCCTTTTACATTATGCGTAATTTTTATTTTGCTAGATGTGTGCACGCATCTTAGATGTAGTTGATTTACCTGATATATTGTAAAGATACATGATATCTTCTGACCTGATACTGTTTTAAACATGTTCACTGTTTGAGTGAGAGTGTGCATGGACTAGCGTGTCGACTGGTCATCGGTACGAGAGTTCGAGTCTTGTGTTAGTAGTTGGTATTGGTTTAGTTTTCTAGATATTATTTGACATTATTGCATTATGTTTGCACCGCGTATACGGTTCAGATAGTTCATTGGGAGAGGAGAATCTGCTAGTGAGCATATGGGATTTCTGTTTCTTACTGTATTGTGAAAATGGTGCAACTGTGTAACCCCCGAGTTCTACGGAACGCCTGGTGGGATGACTGTTCTTCTACCCCCCCCCCTCATGCGCCATTAGAGAGATCTCTAGTGCATATCACATAGGTGGTTTAGTTCCCCTATTTATTGTTACTGCTTTACTTTCATGCATGTCAAATTCTTGTGTACTTGTTATGTACCCCTGAGGACCTGGCACCCTTTCCAGGTATAGATGATCATGACTATTTGTAGGAGCACGGATCAGGACTTGCTACTTCTTTCTCTTTAGAGGAGGTCTTCCCTTAAAGCTTCTTGATCACTAGATGATGTACTTATTTTGTTGTCTTTCATATCCTAGTCGGTAGTGGATTTGTCTCTACCCGACTACTAGTTCTTCTCGACTATTTTTCTACTTGGTACATTGCCATATTGGGTTATATATTTCTATTTCGTTTTGTGGATGAGATTAGTATTTCCTGTAACTTGTGAAGTTATATACCACTTGTAAATTATTATTATTCATAAACAGCGTACGTATGTGTATGGTTTTCATATATTGGAGTTGTCATGTACTTACGGCTGGCATGTTTACATATTTCTAGTCCTACGTATTTTGGGACTGGACGTGACATATTTTTAGTGGTGGCCCATGCATATCGAGAGTATATTGTCTCGGTTACGTTACTGTATCGAGCAATCCCGCAAATAGGATTAGAGTATAGGATCGCATCCACATATTTGACTTTCCTCTTTATTTCTGTTCCGATTTTTTGAACTCACCCACCTTCCTTGACATTCAAAATTGTACTTGCTTAATTCTCTTGACATCAGTATCCTTGTTTTTTACCTCTTCATATTTAATGTACTTTCCTAATAGTTCCTTAAGTATAGCCTCCTGCCAGAATATAGGAATCCTTATTGTTAGAAGATAATTATGATAACATACCTACTAAGAAAAATAAATTAGAATATTGGCAGCTCCCAAAAGTTTAGCATACCTAATGAATCCTAGCATCCAACATCTATAAATTGATTGACCATTATCCCTTAATATATTTAGAAATGACTTAAGAGTAGTATAGACACTACTAGGGTTAGTTAAAAATTTGACCATATTGTTTGACCCTAGTATTGAGGAACCAATAGAAATCCAAGGTTGAATATTAGGACAACCCCTAACTTTCATATTGAGATAATATAAGAGGAGTATAAATTTAGATTCTTGTCTTGATATTAGCAGAGCAGTACCTTAGGAAACTAAGAGAAATGAACCAATACCTTAGTAAGATCAAGGGTACCCTACCTTCAGCTTAGTAGATCCCCTAGAATCTATGATCATCTTTGAGTCATAATTGAGTCTCCATGAGTCACCGACCGTGCCATCTCATCCAACTATCTATATACTTTTTCATCTTGAGTTGATCCCTCCCTCCATCATAGATCAATTGTCATAGCTCTTTACCAATTAAAACCTATTAAATGATTAGAACCCTTCCATTGATTATACGAAAACAGAGACTAGCATACCACCTTTCTTTAGAAAATTATGATATTATTAAGAGTCTCTCTATTTACTTTCATATCTTGTTTCTCCGAAACCTTAACGCTCGCTATTTGTGTGATGATACCTTTTTTTTATCTTTCAAATCATATCACGTTCGTTGAATCCAATACTATTTAGTATTTGCTTCTTCCAATCATTTTGCTCCTTTAGGCATACTCATTATTCTTCTACGTGAATGTCGTAATCTTATTTCATAACCGTTGACCTTAAACGATGATAAAAACCAGATCGTGCCACCTTACCCGTCTAATTGTAGGCCAAGTGATTCCTTTTATATTAGGATATATAGTTTGGTAGGATTGTAGTTTGTTAATCTTAAATTTTTTAATTTTTGTGCTTAGTAGTTAGAATTTGATAGTTTGAGTTATCATTTAGATTATGATTTTATGATTATCCTTTAGTTTCAAATCAATTAATCCGTTTCAGATATCTCAATACATGTTATATCATGTTTCACTTGAGAGCCAGTAACTTCTCCATTCTTAATATTAACACTTTTGTTCTATAAGCACTATGATTAAGACTTAAGATTACCATTACCTATGGAGTTTTATAATACAATAGGATACCCTAATAAGTACCAAGATCTTTTTCTCGTACACCCCAACAAGAGTTTCTACTTTATTTACAAGAATAAGGTTATTTTGTAGAATCCCCTTAAGACAGTTACAATATTAGTTGATTCTTTTAAGTTGGGTAGCATGCCTCACACCCTAGTATTATATAGTCCTTTTGACCCATTAATGAAGTGTAATAGAACGATACCTGAATATATGCTAGCATAAGAAGATAGTGTTTATCCAGACTGTAGAACTTTAGAGGCCATATCCCCATTTGGTCGACCAGAGACTTAGATGAGAAGTTAGTATGGCAACTGTAGAGGCACAACACCGGACGAGTCTTAGCTTCTTGGTGAACTTGAATTATTTTTTACATTCCTTCATCATAATTCCACGTACTTATATTATTTGGACTATCTTGACTCATGCTACTATTACAGCCTAGTTTTGCAAGCTTATCCTTTTATCGAGCTTGTTCCTGACATATGTGTTAGCGTGGGCCTACACTAATACATTATTTAAATCAGAATCATTGTATTATGGTCTAGCTAACCTTAGTACGCTTGGTTCTCTCTTCGCATGAATACTTTACGTGGATTGAGATATAGTTGACTTAGCTTTTTAGACAAATATACTAGTCCTCTAGACAGGTTAGAGCATATTGTATCGGTTATATAACTGTACTGATATGAGCATGCGAATAGGAATTTACCAAAAAAAATAAGATTTTAATCCACAACTTCCTTGACAACTCACTTTTGAATTCTTTAATCGCCTTGAACCCCGTACTTGTATTCTATCACCTCCTTCTTGAACTCTTTATTGTTATTTTTTGTCTTCCCCTATTTCGGAAAGATGAACGCTCATGCTTGATATAAGTTTGACACACGGATAGTACTAGATGTACTCCATAGGCCAATCATATTATTTTGTGACTATCTTTTGTAATTAAGGGCATATCACATGTGATAGTTTTGCGTTAAGATTTTGAGGATTAGTGGGCACTATTGAATGATCGAAGAAAATTATTTTTTGTATAGCCTGGTATTTATGAGAAATGGGTAAATTCTAAGTTGGGTAGAAGTTGCATTATCAACTTGAGCCGAATGTTATATGAAGGTAAAAATCTTAGACCGTGATCAAGTAAGATAAGGTTAAGAGATTTAAGTCAATTAATTTTGAGATTTTTTTTTGATGATTATGATGATGAGGATTTAACTTTAAAGATAAGAATGCCTTATAGAATGGATTTTAAAATTTTGATATTCATGACCAAATATTTATAATTTGAGCACACGATTTAATTTTGAATATTGGAGATTGAATCAACGATTTAAATTTTGAGGATAAAAATAGAATTCTAAATATGAACATTGATGGAATGAATTCAAAATTTTACAATTTGATGATTTGAATTAAAAGTTAAATTTTTATTGTTGGATTACCTATTTGAAATGTTGAGGATAAAAATTGAATTTAAAATTTAAAGAGTACAAAATTCTTAAGTTAAAAATAAGAATAAAATTTGATTAGAGTTGTTTATTATTTAAAATCAAGAGGAGATTATGATAGTTGGAAATCGTGATTTAAAATTTGATTTGGGTTATTTAAATCTTGAAGATGTCATATAGATTTGACTTAAATTTGGATGTTGATTATTTGAAAATCGAGAAGAGATTACGATAGGTTAAATTTTGATTTAAACAGTAATTATTTTAATTTTGAAGAGATTACGATAGATTTGAATAGATTTTGTCATTTAAATTTTTGAGAAGATTGCGGTTGACTTGCCTTAGATACGAATGTGAAGGATTTAACTAATCATCCCTCATTTTTAATTTCGAGGACAAAATTCTTGTTAGTTAGGTAAATTATAAAACCCCTCACCCAAAAAAGGTATTTTATGTGTATTTTATATTTATTGTATTTATTTTAGATTGTTTTAAAATCAATTAAAACCTAATTATTTTATTAGGACACTTTACCGTATTTTGGATATTAGTGATATAAGACGCCCCCAAAATCTACATCGTCCTTCGTAGAAATAGCCTATATGGGAGACACAACTTGTAGGATCTTTCCGTGACTCAGAATTTAACCATTCAACATTAGTATGGCACTAGTGTAATAACCATAGTTTATTATATTTAATATTTAGATATTTTTATATAAATAATCTATTTATGGTTATTTTTCGTCCAAACCTTCTTCAATAAGCAACCTATAATTCCTCCATACCAAATTAAGCCACTTTCCTCTTTTATATGATTTTTTTTAATCCTATGGAATCAAATCAAATCCTTGTCATAAATTAATTATTTGGTTAGTTGTTGACTTTTAAATAACTAACAACCCAATTAGAAAATATCCTAACAAAATAACTACCCAACCCAAAGCCATGAATTAATTTATTGGATACTATTGGCTTAAAATAGGATATATATATATATATATATATATATATATATATATATATATATATATATATATATATATATATATATATATATATATATATATATATATATATATATAGAATTTATTTTAGGAAGATATAATTTGAAACCTTCTTAAGATAGGGTCCACATTTGCACCTTATCCACTTTTAGAGCCAATACAATTCTAATGTTTTCATATTTGGAAATCCTCTACTTTAAATATTCCATCTATCCATTTTTGGTAGAATCTACCTATTTTAATTCATGAATCAAATCTTTGATTTATTCTCCTACAAATTAGGATCTTAATTAAATATGTAGTTTCTAAATTAGGAAAGACCCCTATGCAATTTTATTGCATATCAATTTAAATATGAAATAAATCTTTTAAAATCTAATTTAAAGATTCTAGAGCATCCGCTCACCCTATTTTAGCCTCTTTCAATCATATCCATAGATGAAAACACTAAATCAAATTCTAACCACCCACCTATTTAAACTACTTATATTTATCAACCCTCTAACACCTAAACCTAATAGCCGACCCCCTCCTCACGTGGTCATACCACCTCTTCCATCCAAGAACCTAGCAATTCTCTCATTCTTCTTCTAGTAAGTTCTTTAATCCTTCTCTCCTTAATATCTTCTTGTTATATGTTTATATATATTTGTATATATGTGTGAGATATTTTGTAAACTCCATTAATTTATGATTGAAGAACCCATGCAACCCATGAACCCTAATTTTGAGGTTTAATCCAAAACTTTTGTGCATGCATGAAACCTCCTTCAAAACCCTCTTTAATTCTTGTTAATATATTCATATAGATGTTAATAATATGGAATATATTTAGTTTTTATAAATAATTCTAGATTTATTAATTTGTATTAAATCAGAGTTTTGAGCATATTTTATGGGTATTTTTGACCTAGTTTTGATGTATGCATGTTGGAGACCCTTGAACCTTGTTAGGACTTGATCATAGATAGAAAACCCTAAAAAAATTTGATGAAGTATTATTTTTTCAGAAATTATATCAAATTATATTATTTAATGATTATATTGTCACAACACCTATGTACCACCCCTTGGTATGCATACTAGCAAAGTTTGGTTGCCAACCCAATAGGATAAACTTGTAAATAGTGAAACCCTAATTATTTTTGTATATATATAAAATAAATAGTATTTATTGTATTTATTACTGATTTTACCAAATTTATTCATTTTTATTTCTATTTATAAAAATTAGAATTCTAGGTATTTTATGTAGCAAGTTGACCTAGTTTGGACAAAACTTTATCCCGACAGTTTTAGACTTAAACCCCGACCAAAAACTCGTATTTTTAGTATTTAAAATTATATTATTATATTTTAATTCTGAATTTTTAAGTATTATTCCAGATTTACTTATTTGTCAAAATTAATTTTATTGGAGTTACTTGCATGTGCAACCAACGTAGGAGTATTAACTAAACAATAACTTAATTTGACTAGAAGAATAAGCGTCTAATTAGTGTAATAATTAATTGGTAGGTGTTTGAGACGTTTATGTGGATATCTCCAGATCAGATTTGTTGTGCTCACAGCTTGGCTTGGAAGGTAAGTACACCTTGCTTGATTGTATTATTCAGTTTACATTATGCCTAATTTTTATTCTTCTAGATGTGTGCACGCGTCTTAGAAGTAGTTGGCTTACCTGGTATATTGTAAAGTTATGTGGTATCTTCTGACCTGACACTGTTTCAAACACGTTCACTATCTGAGTGAGAGAGTGCATGGACTAGCGTGTCGACTGATCATCGGTACGAGAGTTCGAGTCTTGTGTTAGTATTTGGTATTGGTTTAGTTTTCTAGATATTATTTGACGTCATTGAATTATGTATGCACCACGTATACGGTTTGGATAGTTCATTGGGAGAGGAGAATCTGCTAGTGAGCGTATAGTATTTCTATTTCTTACTGTACTGTAAAAATGGTGCAACTGTGTAACCCTCGAATTCTATAGAACGCCTGGTGGGACAACTGTTCTTATATTTTTTCCCTCTCATGCGCCATTAGAGATGTCTCGAGTGCATATCACATAGGTGGTTTAGTTATCCTATTTATTGTTACTGCTTTATTTTCATGCATGTCGATTTCTTGTATACTTGTTATGTCCCTCTGAGGACCTGACACCCTTTTCAGGTATAGAAGATCATGACTATTTGTAGGAGCACGGATTGTGACTTGCTACTTCTTTCTCTTTCGAGGAGGTCTTCCCTTAAAGCTTCTTGATTACTAGTTGATGTCCTTATTTTGTTGTCTTTCATATCCTAGTTGGTAGTGGATTTGTCTCCACCCGACTACTAGTTCTTCTCGACTATTTTTCTACTTGGTACATTGCCATATTGGGTTATATATTTCTATTTCGTTTTGTGGATGAGATTAGTATTGCCTGTGACTTGTGAAGTCATATACCACTTATGAATTATTATTATTCATAAACAGCGTACGTATATGTATGGTTTTCATATATTGGAGTTTCCATGTATATACGACTGGTATGCTTATGTATTCCTAGTCCTACGTATTTTGGGACTGGGACGTGACAAGTTGCTTACGAGGAAAGTTTTTATACGTAACTTTCGTGTAGAAAACTGTTAAAAAGTACAAAAGAAGATCCTGAACAGGAATCTAAGTACAATTTGATTCTAGGAAAGTATAGCTATAGAGATCTGATCTGCAAACGATCACTTTACTCCTTAGACCACTCGACGGTGAAGAAATAAACACGACGACATAGAGGCGTAGGGAATGCTACGAACAACTTGGAGATTTGAATAACAAGAAAGCTCTAGTACAATGGCACGGGAAGCATCAATTTCTCTCACTCTGCTCTTGAATTTCAAAGACTTGAAGATTGCTGCGAACAACTTGGAGAGTTGAACAATAAGAAAGCTCTGGCACAATGCCACGAGAAGCTTCTGTTTCTTTCACTCTGCCTTTGAATTTCAAAGACTTGAAGATTCTAGCCCCTTTCTTTGTCTCTCCGTCATGTCTTCATGGTTGTGAAAAAACTGTATTTATAGAGTTTAGGAGCGGTTATGAGAACATACGCGCACTTTGGATAGTCAACACTATTTTACCATTGTGCGCGCATTTTTGGTGGATTAACATCCCACGTTCTGCAAGAGTGGGTGCACAACTTGCTTCATGTTTGACACGTAGTTTCCTATATGAGGAAAGCATAGGTCATAGAGGGCAGTTATTTGTACACCTTTCACGAGAAGTACGATATTTATGACACGTATTCATAACTGCTCACTATTGGTTAGGATAGTATGCGCACTTTAGAAGTCATCTGGAGACTGGCATATTTTTGAAGGAGAGACAATACGCCGTACTTTTCAAGGAGTGGCACTGTAACGCACTTTTGAAGAGATGGCACTGCGACACACTTTTGAAGTACTGGCACTACGGCACAATTTTGAAGAGAATGGCACTGTGGCATACTTTTGAGGAGAATGACACTGTAGCGCACTTTTGAGGAGAATGATACAGTGGCATACTTTTGAAGAGAATGGCACTGCGACAAACTTCTGAGGAGAATGGCACTGTGAAGCACTTTTGAGGAGAATGACACTGTGGCGCACTTTTGAAGGAGTGGCACAGCAGCGCACTTTTGAAGAGAATGGTACTGCGGCTGGGTCGCTAAACGATAACCTGGGTCTGCGTGCCGTATCTCCGTTATAATGATGACCTATGACTCTTCGGTTTCTACCTTTGTCAGCTGTCTGTCTGCTGCATTAAATGTTGAGAGAGAGTAGATCATTTGTGTGCCATCCTTTGTAACATTAAGAAAGTGTGCCACTTTTTTACTCTCTGAATAGTGCGCCATCCTCTGAAATTAGTAGACAGTGCGTCAAAGTAGAAAAATGGGTCTTTCTTCTGAAATAAGTATAAAGTGTGTCATTCTTCTACTATTGGTTTATTTATAGAAAATTATGCCATCTATCTGAGGCACATTTTTTATGCTTCTACAAGATCCCCTTCAAAGTTTTTGAATTCGTTCAGATGAATTCAAAATTACTTTGAATTAGAAGCATAGGGGTTGTTGAGTTATTTGTGTGTGCACTCTAGACATAATCCTAACAGATTTGCTGACGTGGCTAAAGGCATAATTTTCTGCGTGGATCCCGAAGAGTCTTAGCATCCGAAGAGTTTTCCCTCCAAATCTATAAATAGACGGGTTGAGGAGAGAAAGAAATTTTCCACTGCTCTCAAATCTCTTCGTTTCCTTTTTCCTTAAGAAAACCCTAGCTTTCTTCTTCCTTCGAAACTTTTAGCAATATCCCCCAAGCAAATTCAGCTAACCAAGAAATGTAGCAAGGGGAAGGAATTGGCTTTCTCTTCTCAAGCAACAACGACGAAGTCGACGTCGGCTCAGCCCGTTAGAGAACGGCTCAATATGCCGTCGTCGAGGGTCACGTCAGGATGTGTAGCACATTCTCCTTTGATAGGCATGATGGCTGTCTTCATGTTCCCTATTCTCTTCCTATTTTTTTTCTTTTACATGTACAATACAAACTTTTTTTTAAAATGGCAGAAAGATGAAAGAAAGAAAAAAAAGAATGAAGACCTAGAACACAGAGACACGTGCACATGCGTACTTTTCTCTCCTTCAGAGCAGAAATAACCACTTTGGCGCACTTTCCCTCGTTAAGAGCGAAAACAGTCATCTTGGTGCATTTTCCCTTGTTCAGAGCTGAAGCACCCATTTTGGCACACTTTCTCTCGTTCAGAGTAAAAACAGCCATTCTGTCTCACTTTTCTAATTATTGGCGAATCGGCGCACTTTTTTCATTATTGGCGAGTTGGCGCACTTTTTCCATTATTTGGCGACTCGGCACACTTTTCCCATTATTTGGCGAGTCGGTGCACTTTTCATCTGTTTTGACAGATTGTCGCATTCTCTGTCTGTTTGGGTAGATTGGCGAATAAAAATGTGCTTTCGCGTAGTTCCCTTCTTCATGACATTTATTGACTCTTTGTTTGTGGCTTTTGCAGTTGACTTTGGTACGGATCCTCTGGCTGAACTGATGGGATCTACTGCTGGACTTCTCTATACCAATTATTTAGAAGACTTATTGCATACTGAGTTTTCCTAATCCGATAAGAAGATGTCTAGTACCCGTCAATTATTAATAGCTGGACAAGGGGAACAAATGTTGACATCTCTGATAAGCGGCGAACCTCTCACTTTGTCACTACCACATTTTAGGAAAAGGGTATTTTAGTAATTTTCCTATTTAAATAAATATTGTGCATGGTAAATAATTATTTGTTGTATTATTTAATTGTTGTAGATATTATTTAAACTATTTTGGACTTATTTTAGTGGACCCAACTAGTTTAGTTTGGACCCATGGACCAACATGAATTAATTAGTTAGACTTGGCCCATTTAGAAAGCCCATTGTTAAAGGAGATGGATTAAATTAATTAAGTGATTAGACTAGAAGCTTCCTTCCTTAATTATTTCTTCATGAGAGGCCCCAAGGGATACATTGGACATTTCATAATTTCTTGGGGAGGGGGACATGGCCGGCCTATTAAAAGAGGGGGGAAATTTCTCTCTCCTCTCATTTCATTTCATTTCCAAATCTAGATCTAGAATTTCCCACTACCAAATTCCCTCCATTCCCAATCCAATTCCCTACCAAATTCATTCCAAATTCTTCCAAATTCACCATTAGAGAAGGAGAAAGCAAGGATCTAGAAGGAGGAAGCAAGGATCTAGAAAGAGGAGCAAGGATCTACAATTTGGAAGCAAGTTCATCTCAATTGGAGGTTTCATTGGGAATCCATCTCCCAATAGGTATAATTCAGTTTTTTTCCATTTAAATAGCTTCTAAATCTGGGATTTAATCATGTAAAATTAACCCATATGTATGTACTACCCATAGGACTTTGTTTTGTGTTCATAGGAGACCCATGGAGAAAGTTATGGTACTTTTTGTGTCAATTTTGTTGGAATTCCGAATTTGCATTTTGTTGTGTGTGTCAATTGATCCTATAGATCAATTGGGCATGTGCTTATGTGTTTGGGGCTAGTGTCGTGTCCATATTTGGGTACTTGTGGTTCGTATCCCAACTATTTGGTGATACGTGTCATTTGGGGGTTTTCCTCCGACACGGGGCTTTGTACATGTCGTATTTTGACACGGACACATAGATCAACTTTTGACACTTTGTTTTGTTCATAAATATTATTTGTGATTTGTTTGTGTCCTTCGGAGTGCATTTGGTTGTGTGTTGGACTCGTGTCGCATGCGTATCCTAGATCTAGTGGGATACGGTGTGATACTCTCCAATTGTGTGAATTTTTGCATAGATCTAATTATGTATGGTTTAAATCCTTCAATTATAATTAGTAAATATATATAGATATTATATATTTATTTTAGTGTATTTATTATGATATTTATGGTAGCATAGATCTATATATTTTTGTGTGTGCTAATATGATGTACAAATATAATATGTAGCTTTCTTGCATGCAATTATATATGTACTTATGTTAATAATATAAATTATACATAAATGTTTTATAAAATATATTTATGTGTTGATTGTGTAATTATATTATTTATAATTATTATGTAATTATTTGTATATTAATGTATATATTTTAAGTGTGCTTCTAGCCATGTAAAATATGTACATTAATATGTGCATGTGTTTTGTAACCTTTGGTATTTAATTATAAGTTTATATGTGTATATATATAAGTATATAATTATTAATTATTTATATATATGTATTGTGATTATTATTGTATATATATATTTATATATATATATATATATTTATATTTTTATTGTTTTGGTGACAGTGGTTTCTTTGACAGTTGAAACTGTCATTAATTGGTCTGAACAGCAGCCGCTGTACATTGGTCAGCATTAAATGACAGATCTGTCATTAATGCTGCGGGCAGTTTGAGCGGCAACCTTTCAGCGACGTTTTTGTGACAGTTTGAAACTGTCAGCAAACTGTGACAGCAGCGGTTTGTATATGGAGTTTCTGCGACGGATTTTTCAGTGACAGTCAAGACTGTCACTATTAAACCTGTTTTATTTTATCTTGTTTTGTTCACTGTTTTCAGTGACGCTTTGACAGTTTAAATTTATATTTTATATATATTATTATTGTATATATATATTTGTATATATATATATGTGTTTTGTGAGGTATAATATTAGTAATAATATATTATGTTATTTGTATAAATATTGGTTTGTATATATATTATTTTAGGGTATATATTATTTGTATTATTAGTATACTTTGTGTGGGTATCAATTTGGGATCTAATTTTGATTCCTAAATTGTTATATTTTATTTCTATATTATTTTTATAGATGTCTTGTGAGGTTTACCTTGGTTTGACCATGTTTGACTTTAGTTGACTATAGAGTTGACCATAGTTGACTTTTGACTTAGAATTGACTTATTGGCCTAGAAGTTGACTAGTTTGACTTGTTCTCTTTCCGGGACCTTGTATTAATGTGGTATTCCATATCTAGGTCTTCGAGGCACCGAGTCAGACATCTGTGAGACTATTCATTGGACTTCAGGCGAGTACATTCTCTGATAGTTTCTCATTTATGATATCCTCTATGTTCGTTGTATCTAGTGTAGATATACATGTTTCTCTTGACACTATGGTTACACGGATTGGTATATCTGGATCTCGTCATGAGATGTTATTCCTTGGTATATGGTGTATATGGTGCAAGTATTGTTTCATTGGTTATCTTGTACATGTACAGACACCGATTTTCGGGAGGAGTCGCTCTCTTCTTGGGGAATCTAGTGCCATAGCATACCGTGGTTGGATCTATTATACCAGTCGGGGGTGGGGAGTATTAGTATAGATATGTGATCAAATCCCTATTGAATAAAGTACTGGTAAGCGAATAGTGTTGATCATGCACCGCACGTATGATTAGCCAGGCCGCATTGTATCTTGCCCAAGCCGATCACATGTTAAGCTAGTACTCACACACTTAGTCATTAGTATTCTTGTTTCATTGGCATATTGTTCCTTATTGTATTTATTTCCAGTATTCCTTATTGTACAAATATTTTTCCTATCTATTGTGCATCTTGTTTATCCATAGCTATTTACTGTTACATAGTTTTTATCATTGTTTGAGAACTGCTGTTAGGGTTGTACTCTGCTCCTTTCCTGACTGGATATATTTTTCCAGATGACACTGAGGAGTACCCTACCTATTATGGACCCCAGGATGTTGTGGGTTTAGATTCTGAGACCCTGGCTCAAGAGGGACTTATCCCAACTGAGACAGTTGACCCTGGAGTTGTAGCTTTGTAGTATTCTTTTGTACTGGATTTGTCTCCAGCTTATTTCTGTACTTCTTCTGACTCATTGATGTATTATTTTAGACTCATGAGTTGTATTGTGACTATTCTATTCTTTATCTGTTTCGTGCTCATTTCTATCTTAGTTCTGTGATTAAGTATACTATCATTATTGGTGGTTCATTATGTTAGATAGATTATCTAGACAGAGTTCTACCGCCGATTCTGCGGCGTAGGCTGGGCGTTGTTTCCGACTAGTACCCTTACACCGGGTGCGGGTCGTGACACGTTTTTGGTGGTGGCCCATGCAGGTCAAGCTTCACAAGTATGTGATGTCGTGGTAGTGCGACAACTTAGTTGTACTACTGCGAGCCTGCGATAGGATATAGGAATAGGCTGAGATACTCAATCACGTCTAGGAAAATTCTTTTGATTCAACTATTCTCCTTTGATATTGATACTTGATCCCTTAAATTGTCCTTTCCTTGATGTCTTACATCTTGTGCCATATTGATTCTTCTTTTGCTTTGTCTCAGGATGCCGCCTAAGACTAGATCACAGCAGGGGAGAGCAGTTTCTGAGAGGTCTGCGACATCCCGAGGGCCTGCACCAGTCACTTCTCCGGTGATTGGAGTGTCAGCTGCTTTCGGAGGTCCACCACCTACTCAGAGGACTGTGCCAGTTGTATCTGAGGGGCTTCCACCTCCACCTCTTGTGCCAGCAGAGGCGTCACAGATGTTTACACTGTTTCATGAGATGCTCGAGGCACAGAGGGCTCAGTCAGAGGCACATCAGAGGCAAACCGACGTTCTACGGCAGGGCATCGAGAGTGCTCATCAGCTTGCTCATGCTGTAGTTGAGAGAGGAGTTCCGATCCAGCAATAGGTTGTTCCTCAAGTTGCTCAGCTTCGGCCAGGCAACATTCAGGACTTCAAGAAACTGGAGCCTAGGGTTTTCAAAGGGACGGAGGGCATCGTCTATGCTGATGATTGGCTCGAGGACATTGAGCGTCTTATGAGGGTGTCCCGTCTTTCTGAAGATCTGAAGGTTGAGGCGGTAGGACTTCAACTGTTCGACGTCGCTCGCACTTGGTTCAGGAATGAGCCGGTTCTGGTTGACGTAGGACAATCTTGGGAGGTATTCAAGGACCTTTTCAAGAAGAAGTTTTTCGCCCGGATAGACAGGCTTGACTTGGGGAGACAATTTGAGAGTCTCATTCAGGGAAGCATGTCTGTGGAGGAATACGCTGCGGAGTTCGGTAGGTTGAGCCGATTTGCAGAATACTTGGTGAGGGAGCCGAAGGTTCGAGCTATTCGTTTCTGTGAGGGTCTAAACTGGGAAGTGAAGATTCTTATTCCGTCTTTTTATGAGACATACTCGGAGATACTTGCGGAGGCACGCAAGGTTGAGCGGGATCTGGGTTTGAAGACCAAGAGAGACCGTGATTCTTTTCTGGGGGCCAACGGCAGTGCAGTATCTGCCAAAAGTCCTTATTTCCAGTCTAGACCTTTCCAGCAGCCACAACAGAACCAGACTCCAGCTAGAGCGCATTTTCACCAGGCACCTCAGCAGCAGAGGCAGTTACAGCAAGCTCCATGCAACTTCTGCAAGAAGCCCGGCCACATCTGGGAAGTTTGCAGGAGGAGGCTAGGAGTTTGTTTGTATTATGGTATTGAAGGGCATCAATCGAGGGAGTGTCCTCGTCGTGCAATCCAGGGAGTAGCTCCAGCTCCGAGGGCACAGACGAGACCACCTGCAGCACAGCCTAGGGGACCGCTTCCGACACAGCAGCAGCGTTTTGTCCAGCATCAACAGCAGGGAGGTGCTCGGCAGGGACGAGCGTTTGCTATGACAGTCGAAGAGGAGAAACCCACAGGAGATGTCATCGCAGGTTCTATTCTTCTTGATTCCATTCCAGCTTTAGCTTTGTTTGATAGTGGTGCTTCCCATAGTTTTGTATCTATTTCTTTTGCTCTGAAGCATGGTTTGGTAGCTGAGTCTTTGCTTAGGACTTGCAAAATCATGACCGGGGGAGGCATTATCCTGGTTAATGATATTTGCAAGGATCGGAGAGTTACTTTGGGAGGCCGGGAGTTGAGTGCGTGTCTACTTGTAATGCCACTTCCGAGCTACGACATTGTACTCGGGATGGATTGGTTGAGTAGGCACCGTGCTAGCATAGATTGTAGAGGAGGTAGAGTTTTGTTTGGTCCGCCAGGAGAGCCAGAGTTCGAGTTTGTTAGAGGAGCTGCAGAGCAGGGAGAAGGCATTATTTGTGGAGCTATGTTGGAAGACAAGGAGTTGCCGCATCCGTTGATAGCAGAATTCTTGGATGTGTTTCCTGAGGAATTGCCAGGATTGCCGCCAGATCGAGATGTTAAATTTTCTATAGACTTGGTACCAGGTACAGAACCAATTTCGCAGCATATCTATAGAGTAAACAACAGCGAGCTGGTCGAGTTGAAGAAGCAGGTGGACGAATTGCAGGATAAGGGGTTTATCAGATCGAGTTCTTCACCATGGGGAGCCCCGGTATTGTTTGTACCGAAGAAGGATGGATCGGTGCGCATGTGCATTGATTACAGGGCTTTGAATAATCTCACTATCAAGAATAAGTATACTTTACCACGGATTGATGATCTGTTTGATCAGTTGAGTGGTGCGAAGATATTTTCTAAGATAGATTTGAGATCAGGCTACCATCAGGTGAAGGTGAAGCCGGAGGACATACCGAAGACTGCTTTTAGAACTCGGTATGGTCAGTACGAGTTTATGGTGATGCCGTTTGGTTTGACTAATGCACCGGCGGTATTTATGAACTTGATGAACAAGGTGTTCCACCAGTACCTTGACAAGTTCGTGGTGGTGTTCATCGACGACATACTCATATACTCGAGGACACCGGAGGAGCATGAGGAGCATTTGAGGATTGTGTTGGATGTGCTGAGGAAGGAGAAGTTGTATGGGAAGTTGTCCAAGTGTGAGTTTTTCTTGGACAAGGTAGAATTCTTGGGGCATGTTGTGACTGGTGATAGTATTTCAGTGGATCCGAAGAAGATTTCAGCAGTGGAATCTTGGAGGACTCCGAGTTCGGTAGCAGAGATTAGGAGTTTCTTGGGATTGGCAGGCTACTACAGGAAGTTTGTGCAAGATTTTTCGAGGATTGCCGAGCCGATGACCAGACTCACAAGGAAGGATGTGGAGTTTGTTTGGACGGAGGATTGCCAGGTTGCTTTTGAGGAGTTGAAGAAGAGGTTGACGTCTGCTCCTATTTTGACGTTGCCATCAGGGTCCGGAGGTTTCACTATTTATAGTGATGCATCGGGGAAGGGTTTAGGTTGTGTTCTTCAGCAGCATGGGAAAGTGATTGCCTATGCATCCAGGCAATTGCGTCCTCATGAAAAGAACTATCCTACCCATGATTTGGAGTTGGCAGCTGTCATATTCGCTCTGAAGTTGTGGAAACATTATTTGTACGGAGAGCGTGTGGAGATCTTCACAGACCACAAAAGCTTGAAGTACGTTTTCACGCAGAAGGAGTTGAACATGAGGCAGCGTCGGTGGTTGGAACTGATGAAGGATTTTGATATCTCTTTGCAATATCATCCTGGAAAAGCTAATGTAGTTGCCGATGCTTTGAGCAGGTATCCGGTAGCTATGTTCTTGACGCAGGATCAATATTTGTTGGAGGACCTGGAGAGCTTGGGCATTGAGGTGATTATTCCTGGGTGTGCTATGCAGATGTGGGGATTACAGATACACTCAGATTTGATGGACAGGATCAAGGCAGCACAGTATGATGATGTATCTTTGAGGAGTATCAGAGCTCAGGTGAGGGCAGGATTAGAGGATGATTTCACTATTGCAGAGGATGGATCTTTGAGGCATGGAGTTAGATTGTGTGTGCCTAGTGGGGAGCTGCGTGAGGAGGTGTTGCAGGAAGCGCATCGCTCTCAGTATTCCATACATCCAGGTGCTAACAAGATGTATCGGGATATGCGAGAGAGTGTGTGGTGGTATGGCATGAAGAGGGAAGTGGCACAGTTTGTATCCAGATGCTTAGTGTGCCAGCAGGTGAAAGCCGAGAGGCAGAGGCCAGGAGGTTTACTTCAGCCATTACCCATTCCAGAGTGGAAGTGGGAACACATTACTATGGATTTTGTATCCGGACTTCCACGATCTCCAGGAGGGAAAGACGCGATTTGGGTCATTGTTGATAGGTTGACCAAGTCGGCCCACTTTTTGCCTTTCAAGGTGGGTTTGTCTACGGAGAAACTGGCGGAGATGTATGTGAGGCAGATCGTTAGGATACATGGAGTTCCCGTCAGCATAGTCTCAGATCGAGATAGTCGTTTCACTTCCCATTTCTGGAGGAGTTTGCAGGAGAGTTTGGGCACTCAGCTCAAGTTCAGTACTGCATATCATCCCCAGACAGATGGGCAGTCAGAGAGGACTATCCAGACTCTCGAGGATATGTTGCGCACTTGTGTACTAGATTTCGGGGGTTCTTGGGAGGACCATCTCCATTTGGTAGAGTTTGCTTACAACAACAGTTACCAGGCCAGTATAGAGATGTCACCTTTTGAAGCTCTATATGGTCGGAGGTGTCGTACTCCTTTGTCTTGGGACGATGTTGGAGAGAGAGTTTTGCTTGGGCCAGAGATGGTTGTGGATGCAGAAGAGAAGGTTCAGTTGATCAGAGATAGACTTCGAGTGGCGCAGGACAGACAGCGGTATTGGGCCGATAGCCATCGGAGACCTTTGGAGTTTGAGGTATAGTTTAGATTTTGTTGTGCTTGTTCTTGTTTGTTATAGATTAAGTTCTTAAGATGGTGTTTTGTTCTAGGTGGGTGGTTTGGTGTTTCTGAGGATTTCTCCGACACGAGGCACGATTCGCTTCGGTGGAGGCGGAAAGCTTAGTCCGCGATTCATCGGACCTTTCACTATTCTAGAGAGGGTCGGTGTAGTTGCTTATAGACTAGACTTGCCACCTGCATTGGAGGGAGTGCACAACGTATTTTATGTGTCGCAGTTGAGACGATACGTGGCAGATCCTAGTCATGTATTGGATCACTCAGAGATAGAGGTGGGCCCTACTCTTAGCTATCCAGAGCAGCCAGTTGGGATTCTGGATCGGAGAGAGAAGGTGCTGAGGAACCAGACTATTCCTTTGGTGCGCGTCGCATGGAGGCATCACTCTCCGGGGGAGTCTACCTGGGAGAGAGAGGATGATATGCGAGAGCGTTATCCATATTTGTTTGTACCTTGAGGTATGTTATTTTCTAGTTATGTTCTGTTCATTGTTATGTTTGTTCATTAGTTAATTGTGATTCTTTAGTTCCGTTCTGTGATTTTCTGGGGGTAGTTTTCGTCTTTGAATTTCGAGGACGAAATTATTTTAAGGAGGGTAGACTTGTCACTACCACATTTTAGGAAAATGGTATTTTAGTAATTTTCCTATTTAAATAAATATTGTGCATGGTAAATAATTATTTGTTGTATTATTTAATTGTTGTAGATATTATTTAAACTATTTTGGACTTATTTTAGTGGACCCAACTAGTTTAGTTTGGACCCATGGACCAACATGAATTAATTAGTTAGACTTGGCCCATTTAGAAAGCCCATTGTTAAAGGAGATGGATTAAATTAATTAAGTGATTAGACTAGAAGCTTCCTTCCTTAATTATTTCTTCATGAGAGGCCCCAAGGGGTACATTGGACATTTCATAATTGCTTGGGGAGGGGGACATGGCCGGCCTATTAAAAGAGGGGGGGAATTTCTCTCTCCTCTCATTTCATTTCCAAATCTAGATCTAGAATTTTCCACTACCAAATTCCCTCCATTCCCAATCCAATTCCCTACCAAATTCATTCCAAATTCTTCCCAATTCACCATTAGAGAAGGAGAAAGCAAGGATCTAGAAGGAGGAAGCAAGGATCTAGAAAGAGGAGCAAGGATCTACAATTTGGAAGCAAGTTCATCTCAATTGGAGGTTTCATTGGGAATCCATCTCCCAATAGGTATAATTCAGTTTTTTCCATTTAAATAGCTTCTAAATCTGGGATTTAATCATGTAAAATCAACCCATATGTATGTACTACCCATAGGACTTTGTTTTGTGTTCATAGGAGACCCATGGAGAAAGTTATGGTGCTTTTTGTGTCAATTTTGTTGGAATTCTGAATTTGCATTTTGTTGTGTGTGTCAATTGATCCTATAGATCAATTGGGCATGTGCTTATGTGTTTGGGGCTAGTGTCGTATCCATATTTGGGTACTTGTGGTTCGTATCCCAACTATTTGGTGATACGTGTCATTTGGGGGTTTTTCTCCGACACGGGGCTTTGTACATGTCGTATTTTGACACGGACACATAGATCTACTTTTGACACTTTGTTTTGTTCATAAATATTATTTGTGATTTGTTTGTGTCCTTCGGGGTGTATTTGGTTGTGTGTTGGACTCGTGTCGCATGCGTATCCTAGATCTAGTGGGATACGGTGTGATACTCTCCAATTGTGTGAATTTTTGCATAGATCTAATTATGTATGGTTTAAATCCTTCAATTATAATTAGTAAATATATATAGATATTATATATTTATTTTAGTGTATTTATTATGATATTTATGGTAGCATAGATCTATAAATTTTTGTGTGTGCTAATATGATGTACAAATATAATATGTAGCTTTCTTGCATACAATTATATATGTACTTATGTTAATAATATAAATTATACATAAATGTTTTATAAAATATATTTATGTGTTTGATTGTGTAATTATATTATTTATAATTATTATGTAATTATTTGTATATTAATGTATATATTTTAAGTGTGCTTCTAGCCATGTAAAATATGTACATTAATATGTGCATGTGTTTTATAACCTTTGGTATTTAATTATAAGTTTATATGTGTATATATATAAGTATATAATTATTAATTATTTATATATATGTATTGTGATTATTATTGTATATATATATTTATATTTATATATATATATATTTATATTTTTATTGTTTTGGTGACAGTGGTTTCTTTGACAGTTGAAACTGTCATTAATTGGTCTGAACAGCAGCCGCTGTACAGTGGTCAGCATTAAATGACAGATCTGTCATTAATGCTGCGGGCAGTTTGAGCGGCAACCTTTCAGCGAAGTTTTTGTGACAGTTTGAAACTGTCAGCAAACTGTGACAGCAGCGGTTTGTATATGGAGTTTCTGCGACGGATTTTTCAGTGACAGTCAAGACTGTCACTATTAAACCTGTTTTATTTTATCTTGTTTTGTTCACTATTTTCAGTGACGCTTTGACAGTTTAAATTTATATTTTATATATATTATTATTGTATATATATATTTGTATATATATATATGTGTTTTGTGAGGTATAATATTAGTAATAATATATTATGTTATTTGTATAAATATTGGTTTGTATATATATTATTTTAGGGTATATATTATTTGTATTATTAGTATACTTTGTGTGGGTATCAATTTGGGATCTAATTTTGATTCCTAAATTGTTATATTTTATTTCTATATTATTTTTAATAATGTCTTGTGAGGTTTACCTTGGTTTGACCATGTTTGACTTTAGTTGACTATAGAGTTGACCATAGTTGACTTTTGACTTAGAATTGACTTATTGGCCTAGAAGTTGACTAGTTTGACTTGTTCTCTTTCCGGGACCTTGTATTAATGTGGTATTCCATATCTAGGTCTTCGAGGCACCGAGTCAGACATCTGTGAGACTATTCATTGGACTTCAGGCGAGTACATTCTCTGATAGTTTCTCATTTATGATATCCTCTATGTTCGTTGTATCTAGTGTAGATATACATGTTTCTCTTGACACTATGGTTACACGGATTGGTATATCCGGATTTCGTCATGAGATGTTATTCCTTGGTATATGGTGTATATGGTGCAAGTTTTGTTTCATTGGTTATCTTGTACATGTACAGACACCGATTTTCGGGAGGAGTCGCTCTCATCTTGGGGAATCTAGTGCCATAGCATACCGTGGTTGGATCTATTATACCAGTCGGGGGTGGGGAGTATTAGTATAAATATGTGATCAAATCCCTATTGAATAAAGTACTGGTAAGCGAATAGTGTTGATCATGCACCGCACGTATGATTAGCCAGGCCGCATTGTATCTTGCCCAAGTCGATCACATGTTAAGCTAGTACTCACACACTTAGTCATTAGTATTCTTGTTTCATTGGCATATTGTTCCTTATTGTATTTATTTCCAGTATTCCTTATTGTACAAATATTTTTCCTATCTATTGTGCATCTTGTTTATCCATAGCTATTTACTGTTACATAGTTTTTATCATTGTTTGAGAACTGCTGTTAGGGTTATACTCTGCTCCTTTCCTGACTGGATATATTTTTCCAGATGACACTGAGGAGTACCCTACCTATTATGGACCACAGGATATTGTGGGTTTAGATTCTGAGACCCTGGCTCAAGAGGGACTTATCCCAACTGAGACAGTTGACCCTGGAGTTGTAGCTTTGTAGTATTCTTTTGTACTGGATTTGTCTCCAGTTTATTTCTGTACTTCTTCTGACTCATTGATGTATTATTTTAGACTCATGAGTTGTATTGTGACTATTCTATTCTTTATCTGTTTCGTGCTCATTTCTATCTTAGTTCTGTGATTGAGTATACTATCATTATTGGTGGTTCATTATGTTAGATAGATTATCTAGACAGCGTTCTACCGCCGATTCTGCGGCGTAGGCTGGGCGTTGTTTCCGACTAGTACCCTTACACCGGGTGCGGGTCGTGACACACTTCCTTTACGAATGAGACATATTCTAAGCCGACTTTCTTGTTTGGTGATGCCATTCATCCATCTTCGCAGCCTAAGAATAAGAGGGCGAAGTGGTTGTTCACTATTCATGGTAGGGTCATATATCTCCCCGAGATGACAATAAGTTTTTTGCTGTCTGCCTCTTCCATGCTACATATCCACGGAAGATAGAGTGGAATTTGCTCCCATTACTAATGGAGCCAAGCCGGAGAAGATCATCTATAAGCAAGGTCGTTTCTTCAGTTCACGTGATAGACATTCAGTCAAAATGCGAGGACTTCATCTTGGGAACGTACACAGTGAAGATTCTTTGCTGATTCAACCTATCTAGTCTCCCTTGTTCGCCAATATTTACACTGATGCTGAGAGGGTTTATCCTCAGAAGAACATTCGGCTGCTAGAACGATTGACAAATAAAAATATCTATTGGCGTCGGGCAACGACTTGGATATTGAATGAATATACCGAGAACCTCATATCTTCGGGTTTATATAATGCCTTGTTAGCGACTTGCTATGTCATTGCGCCCAATGCCAATATGTTCTTGGCTTTGCTAGAGCGATATAACTCTAGCACTGGGACTGTTTTCACTCCTCGTGGCGAGTTGGGGTTCGCGCTACACGAGATAAAGCACATATTTGTACTGTCCATGGGGGAGGTTCCTTATGAGTAATACGTATCTACTAACGCAAAATTGGCAAATTTAGCACAGACTGAGCCACGTCTGGTTGAAGTATACCAGGAGCTGATGTACCACAACTTGGCTTGTAATAATTATCATAATACTGATTCTGGCATTGTCTTTATCAGGAAGTGGTTCCAGTACCTCTTTAACGATAGAAGCAAGAAGGAATGCACGGAGATTCGACCGCTTCGACCTTTGAGCTCTACCAGAGTTGAAGAGCTCATGGCAATTCATAATGCCGAAGATAAGTCCTTCGAGGATTGTATGGGAGATTTTGCAGCAGGCATACAGTCTATGAGCTATCTCAGACTTACTCGTACAAAGATTTTGTCTGAAGTATTATTGGCCGGATATCTCTCTTTGTGGCTCTAAAGATGGGTAGTCCCCGAAAGTTCAGGCTCAGTGGACCGTCTTCATAGGAATATTTTATTTCCTGCAATGCTTCTGGCCTTCAAGCATCGACTGGCATTGCTACCGTCTATGGTATGCCGTTTGAACGCTGGTTTACGAGAGCTTACTCATAATTTGGCTGTAGATTCTTGATGAGAGGAATTCCCTCGAACAGAGCTTCCATTCACCTATCTGATGGGCTGATTAATTTTGTACAATAAGAGTTTGATGGCTCCCAGCTTGACTTAGGCTGATGGGATAGAACACATGTTCCTTTGTATATATAGGCTTTCAAAGTGGGCCTATACTACGCCTTTTCAGACCAGGCGAGCTTTGAAAATGGGGAACAGTCGGAGCTTTTACTGCATTATTCCCAATGTGGCAACTGAGCACCATGGTTTGAGTTTTATTGACGAGGGGACTACCATATCGAGGCTGTCCACATAGATCTTTTCATGGTTAATGTTTATCTGACCCTCTCACTTGGTGTACATAAATGGCAACGGTTGCACCTTCGAACCATATCTACCTACCCCCTTTGTAAGGCAATTTGGCTATGATCAACTGCACGTGGGAAATGCTACTCCGTGTTTAGCCAATTCTGGAGGTTTAATTGATGGTGCTCGGGGATGGAGATATTTCATCACGGGTTGCATGGGAGCCACTTTTACTCTGCCTAAACCCTAACCTCCTTTAATCCTATTGCATTCTTTTGTCCAATTTTATTGCTCCATAAACTAATTCCATGTGGACTTCGATATATGGGTTAGTTTTCGAAACCCGACGGAAGGAATCAATCCGGAGTCAATAAGACCTTCTCTAGTTGAAGAGGAGGATGACGCGTCATTGGATGAGATATTAGAAGCTCTTCCGCATGTAGAACCAGATGCACCCGCCCCTGCCAAAGTGGTACAGAAATCTCGGAAGCATATGATTACATCCCCTGCTGAGGATCGACCTGCTAAAAAGAGAGCTGTTGTCGCGAAGCCTAGGAGGCCAAAATTGAAGGTTTCTGTTCCTTCATGCAGGAGTTGAATTGATGAACTAACTAGTTTGTCAGAGCATCCTGGACCGTCCGTCTCTTCCCCAGTGGTGCAAAGAATTAGCACTTTCGTCCCTCCCCCTACAGGAATAAGTGTCGCTCCTACTGTCGCAACAGTCAGTTTTGCGGATCTTATCCTTGATGCAGTGGCTCAATTTATCACGCCGATTGCACTCATACCTCCTCCTTCGCCAATGTATCCAAAGGATCAATCTGCTCCAGGAAGTCCTGATTTCGATGTAGAAATAATTTTACCTTCTCGAGCTGGAGTTGGTGAGTAGGTCGAGTCACAAGCTGACATTACCACCACAACCCCCGAAGATATGACTGGTCAGGACGTTCAGGCTCAGTCTCAATCTGCTATAGTTATAGCTAGGCTTGAAGATGCTTCAAAGCAGATTTAAACTAAAATTATAGCTTCAGAGGTGAGCATGGTGTTGAGTGATTATGATGATTTGCTCATTCATGCCGACTCGTCTGAGATGGAGGCTTCGTTAACGGGCCTGAGAAATTCCTTGGAGGGGCAGACTCCTGAAGAGGAATATGTACTACCTGGTGTTGGTACGCGTCTCTCTATTCTTTCTATACCACAAGTTCTTGTATTGCATGCTTCATTATCACGGATTCGTGCATTGATACCTCCAGCTAGCACAGGCCAAGGTGTCACTTCTTTCCTTAGCTTGACGTGCATATATCTTGATTATAATATGTTATTAATTGATCATATTGTTTGCTTGATCTTTTAGGTGATGAGATTGTGGCAGGAGTCACTCCAGAGAGGGATGAAGAGATGGTTGTTTCGCATGATGAAACAACTTCAGTTGCTGATATCACGGTTCCGGCTGCGGATATCGCATTAATTCTACCAATATCTTTAACTGTTCTTGTGGTTGAATTGGCCATTACTGCTGAAATGGCTTCCACTATTAGCCCGCGAGAACGAGCGGCGGGTTCTTCATCTTTTGTCTCCAGTGTCGAGGCTACAACTGTCACGACGACTTCTTTCGTGCACCATGGTCAAGGATTAGCAGAAATTGTCGCGAGTCCGAGTTCAAGCACTCGTTTTAAAGCTTTTGTAGAAGCTTATATATCTACTTTCTATGCAACATTGAAAGAGTTGATAAATTTGGTGCTCGAGAAAGGTTTATCCTTTGGGGATGTGAAGGATGCTAGCTTGTCCATGATATAACTTATCAAAAATTTCAAAGATGAAGCTAGGGTTGCTACTCTCGAACAGATCATGATAGGCCTTGAGCAGCCTATTAATGAATATCTGCAGCTTAATTGTGGGGACATATCGGCTTTAGTCCAGACTGAATACGGGTCAATTACTACTGAGTTCATGGAACTTCAGACCACCTTTCGAGAGCGTATGGTGATTAATGCTGAGAAGACTGTCCTGATAAATGCTTCTATGAAAGAAGTGACTTCAACTATGTCTCTTCTTTGTTCTGCCTACAATAAAAAAAAATGATAAGGCAATATAGCTCAAGACTCAGGTTCAAGAATTGGAAGCCCAGCTCAAGCAAGCGAAGGAGGAGTTGAAGGTGGCTGTGGAGCGACGCTGAAAAGAGCTGGTTCATTGTGACTTAGCAAGGGAACAACTTTTGAAACTTGAGCACAACAAGAACGAGCTTGACCATGCTTGAAATAAGATGATAGAGTCATATGCTTCTATGGATCCTTTTGCTATAGATGACTCCAGAATGCTCGAAGCACATAGAAGAGCATCATTGAAAGAGGATCAACAACTAGCTTGGCTGACCCAGTTCCTTCTTGATCTTTCTACTCCTTCTAGGTGAGCTCCATCTTATGTTCTCCCATATTTTGTAATTTTTTCCATGAAAATATATTAAAACTTTTAGCTTTAAACAATATTTCTTTGTTGTGGACCCAGTATTTATTGTGTATCTCCTATTAGATACAAATAACATGTTAGAGTGAAAACAAAATCAGAGGTAATATGGACGTGATATATTTTCAAATGGGATTTCACCGAATATACCCGCTCAGAGGTATTATGGACATGGTAGGATAATTCTATGGGAGAATTTGGTAAATTTATCAATCAAGGCATACTCGTGCTGAGTACAGTTGATAAATTTTATCGGATGTAATACTATTAGAGATGATATTGACGTGATAGTTTACTAGTTTACTCCACCGGAGAAGAAAAGAAAGAGTAGTTCAAGGGCGAACTATCATATCCTCTTTAGGGGATAATAAATGAAATATGATTCAGAGGTAATATGGACGTGAATCATATTACACTTATTGACTAGTGAGTAAACACGTGAGATTATTTCCAAATCAACTGGGGATCAAGAATAGGATATCCTTAAAACAATTGGGCTTTAAGAATGGAATATTTTGGTTGGGAAGAATTATTTAGGTGATCTCAATGGGAGTGTTCCGTTGGATATGAGTATTGTCCCGCTGGAAAACTTTGCGGACCCATTACCTATGTCTTATTCAAAAATGAATATAGGTAATAGTTCGAGAGGCCGTATAGGATATGAGTTGCTGGGGATTAAATAAAATGTGTCTTGCTTTAATCCGCTGGAGATGGAGAAGTATATATCATGTTTAGACATAATACTTCTTGAGAAATTTTCCATTGATAGGCATCATTATTAAATCTCCATTAGGCTTAGCCAGCTTGTAGGCTCCATTGGAGAATACTGTTTCCACCACATAAGGACCTTTCCATTTAGCCTAAAATTTGCCTTTGCTTTTATTGGTTGTGATCATAGGTCTCCTCACTGAAAAGACCAATTCACCTACCTAGAATATTCTTTCCTTGACCTTTCGATTGAAAGCTCTTAAAATATGTGCTTGGTATTGTTCAATGCGCTGTTGAATGTGCATGCACTTTTCATCCAATGGTTCTAATTCTTGCAGGCATAATCGATCATTATTCTCTACTGTTAGCTCATTAGCAATAACTATTCTGAGAGAAGGTATCTATATTTTGAGTAGAATGATCGCTTCACATCCATAGACCAGAGAGAATGGTGTACGACCAGTTGGAGTTCGAACTGTCATACAATAAGCCCATAAACACTCCCCGAGTTTCTTATTCCAATCACGTTTTTTGGATGAAACAAACTTTTTAAAGAGTTTGATTATGGTCTTGTTGAAGGCTTCTGCTAAGCCGTTGGTTGCTGGATTGTAGGCCGTAAATGCTATATTCTGGATCTGATTCTTGTCACAGAACCGATAGAATGCTTGACGGGCAAATTGTGGCTCGTTGTCATGTATTATTCTCTGGGGAACATCAAAACGATAGATAACATGGTATTTGACGAAGTTAATTATATTGGATATTTTAACTTCGATAAGTGGGACTGCTTCTGCCAATTTGGAGAAGTAATCGGTTATTGCAAGTATAAACCGATGTCCTCTATAATAAGAAGAGCTGATTGGACCAATAATATTTATTCCCCAAGTTTTAAAAGGCCAGAAGGCAGCTGTAGGGTGTAAGAACTCTGCTGGTTGGCGGATAAAATCAACATAAATTTGACATGAGCTGCATTTACGGGTGTAGTCTACGGCATCTTCCACCATGATAGGCCAATAATAACCCATTCTCCTGAGGCGGTCTTGTAATTTAGGACCCGAATGATGTGCTCCACAGATGCCATTATGAGCCTCACAGAATGATTATCTCGCTTTAGGGTTGGAAAGACAACGTAGCAGCAATCCATCATTAGAACGACGATATAATATATTAGACGATGCGTCATAGTAGAATCGTAGTGAACATCTTTTGATGGAAGTAGCTTTTTTTGGATCTTCTGAAAGAATCTTATAAGCAGCATAGTCTATAAAAAGATTTCTCCAATATTTATCCATGGAGGTTAAAGTTATGACGTAACTCTGTTCAATGTGCAAGTTATTTTTTGTACAGAATAACTCTTATCCTATTATCATAATTGAGTGTCGTCTATTTAGGGGAACAACCAATGATGCTGCTAGACCAGCCAAAGCATCAGCTTCCATATTCTGTAAATGAGGTACATGTTCGATGAAGAATCCTTTGAAAGTGCAAGCCAGTACGATCGCCGCTTGATGATAAAATATGAGGTCTTCATGCCGAACCTCGTACTTTCCCATGATCTGATTGACTATCAGTTTAGAATCTTCATAGGCTTCACGATATTCTATGTCCAATTCTTTAGCTAATTAGATGCCGATGAGTAAAGCATTATACTTTACCACATTATTAGAACATGGTTCACTGAGAGAATATGCTCGATGAATGAGTATTTTGTCAGGAGATACTAGGACTATGCCAACTCCAGCTACTATGTGGCCTTTGGGTTATATTCTTGATGCACCGTCAAAGAATAGCTGTCAGGTGTCATCTTTCATTGCCATATTAGATTCTAAGACTTCGTCTGGGATGTCATCGTAAAGTTTGGAAGTTTTTGGTACAAGATGAGCTGCCAGGAAATCAGCTAGCGCTAGACCCTTCACTGTTTTTTGCGAAATATATACCATGTCATAAGGTGATAGCAGCATTGCCCATGTAGCCAACCGAGAATTGAGTATGTTCGCCTTAGTCATCAATACTTGGAGGGGATTTACCCTTGATATGACATGAATGGTTTGACCTGACAAGTAATGTTGTGTCTTCTGAATAGCAATCATCAAAGCGAGGCATTCTTTTTCCACCGGATTATATCGATGTTCAGCACCGACCATCATGCGACTAAGATAATAGATCACCTATTCATGGCCTTCGTCACTCTTCTGTACAAGAAGAGCTCCTAGGGAGTGATCCATTTCTCGAACATACAGCAAAAAGGGTTTTCCTACGATCGGAGACACCAGAACTAACAAATCTGTTAAATATCGTTTGATGTCATCGAATGCTTGTTGACATACTTTATTCCAGACAAAGGATATGCCTTTCTTCATTAACTGAGTAAATAATCGACATTGTCCCGAGAGATTGGAGATGAACCTCCTAATGTATGCCAGATGGACTTGCAGACCACGGAGTTCTTTGAGATTACGTGGAGGTTGCATTTCAAGAATAGCTTTGATTGTATCAGGGTCAATGTGAATATCTTTGGAAGTTATAACAAATCCAAGGAACTTGCCACTGGAGACTCCCAAAAAGGATTTAGTTGGATTTATTTTCAACTTGTGGTGGCGCATCAATTCGAACACAGACTTCAAATTTTGAAGGTTATCATTTTTGTAGCGACTCTTGACAGCGATGTCATCCACATAGCATTCTACTATTTTTCGTAAATGCTTCTGGAAAATTGTACTCTTGGCTCGTTTATACGTTGTACCCATATTCTTTAAGCCAAAGGGCATGACTGTATAACAGTAAACTCCCAACGGTGTATGGAATGATGTGTATTTTTTGTCATCAGGCGACATATTGATCTGATTGTATCCTGAGAATCCCTCTACGAAGGACATACGTTCAAAGCCACATGTATTTTTAATCATGACATCTATGATGGGAAGAGAAAAATTATCTTTTGGACATGCCGAATTCAGATCTCGATAATCTACGCAGACCCGAACTTTTCTATTTTTTTCATAACTGGAATGACATTAGCTACCCAGTCTCGATGTTGCTCTTCTCGAACGAAGCCACATACTATGAGCTTTTTGACTTCTGATTCAATTGCATCCATCATATTCGGACAGAACCACCATTGTTGATGTTTTACCGATTTAGCTTTCGGAAGAATATTAAGCCTGTGTGTGGCTATTTGAGGATCTAGGCAAAGCATATCCTCATAACTCCAGACGAAGACATCGATATACTCCTTAATTAGCTGGAGTAAAGTATGTTGATCTTCTCCAGGAAGACTCTTGCTAATGAAGATTGGTCTTGGGGAAGATTCTTCTCCTACATCAATTTGGACTATTTTATCCTCTATAGGTGGTTCATGTTGCTTAAACCGAAGCTCCCATTGAATATCCATTTGTTGGGCCAATGGATCATTTTTGAATGGTTCTAATAGTTCAACGTCTTTCTATCTGGAACAGTTGACATTATATTTACAGATATCCTGTTTGAATATGTCACCCATACTTTCGTTAGAATTCTACAATGATGAATCAGAGAAATGAGAATGCGTCTCTTCTTCTGATTCTGAACTTTCAGGACTTTTTGGTGGTGTAACATATCCCAAACTACGACCAGTCCGTTGGTAGTATATTTTCGGCTTGCCTTTAGGTGAGATGTGACGTATAGGAGTCTATATGCCTTTTCCATAATTTAGTCCCAAGCCATATTTTAAGCTATATTCCATCCTTCGTATGATATTCTTGGTTGGTTGGCTGTAACGATATGGTTATATCTTTCCAATATCTTCGTCAGAACCATTAGTCTGCGCGACTCTTTTGTTTCTAGATTTGCCAAAAATTATATGACGTTTCTTGTCATGTCTCTCTGGGACTATGAAGTATGCCTTTTCATATGGTTCATATGACGAACCATATTGGAATGGAGATGCCATGAGTATGGACAGAGGTTCGTATAGGTGCATAGACTCTAAGAATTTTTCAGTAAATGGTTCAACCTCAATGTAGTGCAAAGTAGAGTCTTCTGTATTCATGAAATATAAATTTTCTTCATCTTCCACATAGTCGACAGAATCTTCAGCCTTGACAGGAGGCTTGGCAAGATTGATGACTAGGGGTTGATTTACTGATGTTGATGGCTTGTTACGACGAAGGTCAATAATAAGTGTTTCATTCTCCATTGTTGGTTGTTCATTATATCGAATATTGATGACCAATGGGGATGACTTGTGCAGGTCGATGACGAGAGGCTTTGAAGAAGTTGGATGAGTAGTACGTCCTTTGACTCTGATTATCAGAGGCTCTTCCTTTGGAGTGTTTTCAACTTCATTACTAGCTTGATTAGCTTCCTCTTTCATATATTCCGGTGTATAGAGTGTAGAGTCAACGAAATAGGCTTCGACACCTTTGAAAGGGTTGAGGTATCTACCTCTGTTTTGACCTCTCCTCTACTATTCACATACTTGAAACATTGATGTACATTGAAGGGTACAATTTTATGCTCATGTATCCATGCCCGTCCCAGGAAAATATTGTAGGATGCGTCAGAGTCAATCATATAGCATATGACCTCAGTACGTAGATCGCCTATTTGAATTTTTAGGCGTATATTTCCCAATGGTTTACTTCTTCCAGCATTGAAACCTAGAATGGTAGTAATGGTAGAAGACAGATTGTGCATCGGTATCTTCAATCCTCTCAGTAGACCTTTAGGAATGATGCTAAGTGAAGAACCAGGGCGACGTGGATCCGGTTCACCTTAATAGATCCGATATAACCGGTATAATACAGAGGCCTGTCACGCTGATTATCTTTGAGTAGCATGTCATCTTGTGTGAAGATGATGTTAGGAATTTTCTCGATCATGCTATGGCATTGAGGACATGCTAATGGATCTTCATCAGGAGTCTTAAGTTGAGCTAAGCATGAGTCCGCATGTATCCAAGCTTCGCTCAAAGCTTCACGAGTCTTCTTCGACAAACGAAGCAACTCGAATATGGAGAGTCTGGCTGGGGTATTGGCTAGTTGTGCCAATATATCAAAATTGTAGGGCTTTTTAAGTCCTTGGGGCACATTCTTTTTCAGAGATTTGTCAAAACGTACTTCCTTTTGCTTTCCTTTCTCTGTCGTAGTAGGCTTTGAAGGACCCGGTTCGGTTGTGACCGGAGCAACAGGAATGGGCAAAGTAGGAAGAGTGTCAGAAATATCTTTCGGGACAGATTCATAAGTTTTATGATAATCTTTGCCGGACCTGATACCAGTCATGGCTTCTTCTTCAGGCATCAGAGAAAGAAGTACCATGTTACATGACTTGAGTTTCTTTATATCATGCCCTTTCTTGGAGTGAGTCTGTGGATTGGTCTCATCGTAGTCCAATCCACTACGGAATTTATTGGACTATCCTCGGAGTTGTAGAGGAATACGTCACCCCTTGCCAAAGTTCAAACCTTCAGCTTTCTAGAAATTATACTCTATTTTTTCATCAGGCGTACAACTTGTTGGCTGCATTGATGAAATTGGGGACAATCTTCCTCAAGCACCTGAGTCGAGGTTGATGCTCTAATGGTTATAGAAAGAGGAGAAGGAATTTATGTAGGAACACCTTCATAAGCACTAAAGATTTGTTGTGCCCTATATAGAGGAATGCTACCAATCATGGACCATTATCGGGCGTCAAGTGAAGCTTGCGAGTAGAGCTTGGTGGAAAAATATTCAGATTTTGAAATCTAACATCGAGAGATACATCTACCTGATGTTGGTCCTGATCTATGTCTGAATGAGGATCCAAAGAAATTATATTGCATGATTTATACTTCTTACCCTTCTTAGATTTTGAATTAGAAGATGTTGCTCCCTGGTCCCAATCTGACAACAGGTCGGAATAAATCTACATAATCTCGCCATGATCTGTGGTAAGAGGCACCAATTCCTCTGTTTGACTTCTAGGCGACGAAAGATTCACCACTTCCATCGTAGCCCGAGGTATTGAGACGACGCCATTCAAAACTTCTTATGCTGGAAAGTTACTGAATTGAAGAGATACCATATTGGCAGTGACTGTCTTTTCTTCATTATGAAGGGTGAATGCTTTAGCATCTATCAACGGCGATACCTTTCTTTTCAAGTCATAACAAGCCATGCTAGGGTGATTGACGTATCGGTGGTACAAGTAGTACTACGGGTCGTCTGTTTTACTAGCCTCATTTGGTCGCCTGACTTCAGACAACTACAACTTGTTACTTTTTATCAAGCATTAAAATGCTGGGATATCGCTCTCGTCAAAGGAATATTCTTCCTTAGGCCTGGAGGACTCTCTAGGATTTTGTGTTGGAGGAGAGGTGTGTCACTTTGACAGATTTGTCGCCAAGGCCTCCTTTCCTTTGATGTTGCGATTATTTGCACTATTAGAGGGACTTTTCTTCCGTATTGGTCATTTGTAACTCCAAATTACGTGCCATTTTTGTGTTGCCTTCAGCAGCTTCAGTTCCAATGATGAATGCCGTCCAGTCTTGAAATTGAGTTAGACCTGTCCAGAGCTCTACTATAAGCAGTAGGTTCTTTTTGCAGGTATCAATGAATGCGGAGTCTGGAATACCGGGAGGTAACTTTAGAATTGCCTGCCTAAAATGCTTAATAAATTCACGAGCAGATTCTTTCTCCTTCTGTTTGATATCAATGAGTGAAGACATCGTCATATCCATGCCTCCTTCATAGAATTGTAAGAGAAAAAGATATTTTATGTTATCAAACGAGGATATACAGTTATCAGGTAAACTGTGATACCAATTATAGGCTATGCCTGCCAAGCATCCCATGAATAATCTAATAAGGAAAGCATCCTCCTTCTGCAGATGAGCTATCATCATATTGAAGTAATTGATATATTGGCTCGGTGATGTCCTATCTTCAAACAAGACTATCGATTGGGGTTTGTATTTAGGAGAGAACGGAACATTATCCGAATGCGGAGGATAAGGTTGTTTCACCCCCATCTTGCATCGACATGTACATGCAACTCTTGGATAGCTTAGAGAGGATCTTCTGGTCGGAGTGGTGCGATTGACTGATAGGATCCTGGTTGAACATGAATCATTACCGACGGAGATCCACCCCCAATGTTGAGAGGATTAATAGTTAGTTCTACGGACTCTTAATTTATGACCACTTCTGGATTTGTGTTATCCTGTAGAGGTGTTGTTCCAGGAGTAGTCTGCACAGGTATGAATGAAGCCACTTGGACGGGTGTTGGTATAGCAGAATATTGGGCTATCATTATTTGATGCATATTTTGTATCATAGTGTGCATGTCCTTGAGAGCGGTCTCTAGTGAGTTGAGGCATTATTCAATAGCTTCTGATGGAGAAGCATCTTTTTCATCACCGATGGCGTAAACGCTAATATCCCTGTGTACGACAAAGAGATTGGTAGAAAGAACCGTATAGTCAGATTGTACACTGTCAGCTTAAGAATCGAGGGGATTGCTACCCCCAGCCTCGGATTCTGAGGAATGGGGATTCTCATGACGAATGAGCTCCCATCTTCGATAACGAGTATTTTGGTATACTCCTTCAAAGGAGTCAGCGAGTTAGTCAAATCTCCTCTAGCTGGGTGTTCTTGAAGAATTTATTCTTGATTGTCTCCTACCACGGGAAAGATTCGAAGCCATATATGCTGAAGCAAAAAGCGGTTCGTCATCGTGCTCCTGGTTGTCAACTTGCTTTGTATGTCGAGACTTAGGAGACATAGTGTAAGTCAATCGGTCAAACACAGGCCTTTTTGTTGATGCACAGCAACATTCGATTACAACTTTATGACAATTGCAACGATGTTCATTAGAAAATATTATTGTAATGTCAGAGGGGCCCCTTTGCTTATGTTTTTGTACAATAAGCTCACGTAAATCAAAAGAGGGAAGAGAAGAGGAGGAAGAGGGCAGACTCTGCCTCTTTACATGAGATATATTGATTCTCTTGTGCACATTTTTGGTCCCTTGTGTATAGAGTGATGTGCTGGCTTGATTGGCAAGTGATTCTTCATATCTCAAGTTTTGGCTCTTCAGGGAGGAGAGAAAGTTGTCTCTAACAGTCCTCTTATGCACACACACACAATCAGCATATTGTGCAGAGATTGGCCATGTTTGGCGCACATTCTATGGTGCAGATGAAGTTGGCGTAGTTTGTCTACACGTATTTAATTTTGTGCGGAGGTCTTGACCTGGCGCATGAGTGGCGCATACTTTTTTCTCTATTGTCCGCGTAATCAAGATGTTAGGAGAATGATTCTCCCTGACCAATACTTTATTTGTGCGCTGGTTGGTTTGGAAGTGGTCTCCAAGCCTTGCTTGCCTCACATATTACGACGAATATGCGCGGGTTGAGGAGCTTGGGTGTGGATCACCCTTTGCTTGAAATTATACGAGTTACATGAATTGTATCCATTATTTAATGCAAGAAATTCAGAAGCTTGGGTGTAGATCACCCTCTGCTTGAGATTGCGCGAGTTGCGCGAATTATATCCCTTGTTTAACGCAAGAGAATTGTCCACCGAGTCATTGATCTGAGCATAATTGACAGGGGAACTCTCGTCGACCAGGATGCTCTTTCCCTTGTTGGCAGCAACTTCGGGATATGCATGACGAGGCTTGGGCACCCACGCTTTGTGATTTTTCTTTGACTTGAGTGTGGATGGAGGATAAACACTACCCCATAATGGAGTATTTCTTCATATGCTTATTGGTCGAACTTCACGACCAAGGTCTTCTGCGTTGAGCCGACAAAAGTAGTGTCAAGTTGAGCTATTGCCTTTTCGTCAGAGGAGAAGGAAGTCCCCAACAGAGTCACCATCGAGAAAAGTTTTTATACGGAACTTTCATGTTACAAACTGTTAAAAAGTACAAAAGAAGATCCTGAATAGGAATCTACGTACAATTTAATTCTGGGGAAGTATAGCTACAGAGATCTGATCTGCAAATGATCACTTTACTCCTTAGATCACTCGACGGTGAAGAAATGCACACGATGACAGAGAGGCATAGGGAATGCTACGAACAACTTGGAGAGTTGAACAACAAAAAATCTCTGGCACAATGGCACGAGAAGCTTATGTTTCTCTCACCCTGCTATTGAATTTCAAAGACTTGAAGATTGCTGCGAACAACTTGGAGAGTTGAACAATAAGAAAGCTCTGGCACAATGGCATGAGAAGCTTCTATTTCTCTCACTCTACTCTTGAATTTCAAAGACTTGAAGATTCTATCCCCTTTCTCCGTTTCTCCGTCATGTCTTCATGGTTGCGAAGAACCTGTATTTATAGAGTTTAGGAGCGGTTATGAGAATATGCACGCACTTTGGACAATCAATATTGTTTTACCATTGTGCGCGCAATTTTGGTGGATTAGCATCCCACGTTATGCATGAGTGGGTGCACAACTTGCTGCATGCTTGACATGTAGCTTCCTATACGAGGAAAGCATAGGTCATGGGGGGATAGTTATTTGTACACCTTTTACAAGAAGTACGACATGTATGACACACATTCATAACTGCTCACAGTTGGTTAGGATAGTATGCGCACTTTAGAAGTCGTCTGGAGACTGGTACATTTTTGAAGGAGTGGCACTACGATGCACTTTGAATGAGTGGCACTGCGGCGCACTTTTGAAGATATGGCACTGCAGCACACTTTTGAAGGAGTGGCACTGCGGCACACTTTTGAAGGAGTGGCACTGCGGCACACTTTTGAAGGAGTGGCACTATGGCACACTTTTGAAGGAGTGGCATTACGACGCACTTTTGAAAAGAATGGCACTGCGGCGTACTTCTGAGGAGAATGGCACTGTGGCACAGTTCTGAGGAGAATGGCAATGTGGCACACTTTTGAAGAGAATGGCACTACGGTGCACTTCCGAGGAGAATAGCATTGTGGCGCACTTTTGAGGAGAATGACACTGTGGCACACTTTTGAAGGAGTGGACACACTTTTGAAGTGAATGGCACTACGGCTGGGTAGCTAAACGACAACCTGGGTCTGCGTGTCATATCTTCGCTGTAATGATGACCTATGACTCTTCGGTTTCTGCCTTTGTCAGTTGTCAGTCTGCTGTATTAAATATTGAGAGAGAGAGAGAGTAGATCGTTTGTGCGCCATCCTTTGTAACATTAAGAAAGTGCGCCACTTTTCTATACTCTAAATAGTGCGCCATCCTCTGAAATTAGTAGACAGTGCGCCAAAGTAGGAAAATGCACATCTTTCTTCTGAAACAAGTATTAAGTGCGTCATTCTTCTACTGTTGGATTTATTTGTAGAAAACTGCACCATCTATCTGAGGCACACTTTTTATGCTTCTACACTAGTGTCCAGATTTGCCGGATAACAGGTGCCGGTTGGCTAAACGCTCAAAAGAATATAGTTCATAAAAGACGAGCAGTGAAACAAGAAATTCACTCATGACTCTCAATAACCATCCTTCTGGTGCGTGCCATCAGTGAGGAAGAAGTAAGCTTAATCCTCAGGTGCTGGCTCAAAACCTGGCCATGCAAAACTAGTGGGGTCAGACCCCAAATATCAAGCACCACAAAGGAAGCACAAAATAAAAAAACAAAATCAGATCTATAGCATGAGATGCATGAGCCAAAACACACCATCAGAGGTAAAAGCTTGATAGTCAAAAAACTCGTCAGTCGAGGAGTACACAAGTTAATAACATAGAAATCGAGAAACCAAAGCTTCGTCCCTAAGGAAACGAAGAGGAAAAAAGTGCGTGGGCTACCAAACATAAGTAAAGTGCGCCAATTGACGAAACAGAGGAAAAGTGAGCCAGATTGCCATCACGAAGAAAGTGCACGGACTGGCTGTGGCACACTTTCCCTTGGTTTCCCAGGGAGAAATTTGATGGAATACGCACCAAAGTGCACCAACTGGGTTTTCTCTCAAAAGTACGCTACTGGCTCAAGGAGTGTAACTGGCACACTTTTGCTAGGAGACTAAGTGTAGTATGATTAGTACACACGAACAGTTGGGACAGCATACCAATGTGCCCAAAGTAGAACCTACGTATTTCTAAGCCAAAGGGGTTCTCTTGCATACTCTTCACAGAGCAGTGCTCATCTCTCCATTCATCCATTTGGTATACGTATTGTATCAAGCTGCACCACTAAAATTAGCTGAACTCGAAATCAAGCACAGGCAAAAGCAAAATTACATAAAATATGGTGCTCTACACTATAAGCAAATTAGTTTTATAAAACACAATGTTTTGGGAGATCAATCCCCAAGAAAGCAAAGATAACCCATAGACCCAAACTCTGGTCTATGCAATTCTAACCTAGAAAATCAAGAACAAGTATTTAAGATAAAGGGGTGCTTGGTCCCAACAACATGAGCTAAAAATAAATAGGCATAATTAAGAATTAAAAGCATACATTAATCCATGGTTCTTCTCTTGTGCAAGATGTACTTGCCTACGGAGGGAGAGAAAACCTAAGAGAGAGAAATAGAAAGAAAATAATGAGCAGAGAGAGAAATGAGAATATATATGTTTAGGTTTGAGATATGGACCTCTGGATTACTTAAACCCATCCAAGGCACACATGCCACCAACCCAACTAGACTCACTCTTCTCCACAACTCACGGGTCCAATCTAAACAAAGGCCGTACAAGCAATCAATATGCACCAAAGACAACATGCACCGGGAAGGGGGCTGACATCTCTATCCACCTAAAAAAAATCTGTCCTCGGAATTCAAACTCAAGGCTAGCTAGAGATATCAAGACAAGATACAAACTAACTAAAAGCAATCTACACATATAAATAAGCAAGTATAACAACACATATAATGAAGCGAAGCAGCATCATTTCACATGAGTGCTTGCCGATCATGGAATAAAATATGCAAGGCATACAAAAGGAATATACCTTATGAGTCGAATATGTGCGGGTATCAAGATCAAATATCGTCCTCGTGCTCCCACGTTGACTCCCCCAAGGAGTAGTGGCCCCAAGCAATACAAACAAGATGGATAGTCCGGTTCTTGAGTACCATCTCTCTCTGATCCAAAATGAACACAGGCTATTCCTCGTAAGTTAAGTCGGTACCAACAACTAACTCAGAGTGATTGAGGACATGACTCGGGTCTGAGACATACCTACGCAACTAAGACACATACAATATATCATGCACTTCATGAAGCAAAGTCGAAAGGGCAAGACGATCCTACGTATCATGGACTAAGCTTCCCGCGAACTCTAAATCTAATGACTCCACGGGTAGAAAAAATTCACAAAAATACGTGGTCGCTGACAGAAAACTCTAACGGCCTATGATGCTGATCTGTCCAGTGACAATAATGATCATATGCAACCCGAAGCTGCTCCATGATCTGCTTAACCACTCCAATCATTTAAGTGATCATTTCAGGCCCCAACATCTTCAGTTCACTAATGTCATCCCATGCCAAGTGTGACCTGTACTTCCTCCTGTATAATGCCTCAAAAGGAGCCATTTGTATGTTGGCCTGATAACTGTTGTTCTACGAGAATTTTACTAAGTGAAGATAATATTTCCAAGACCCACCAAAGTCTAAGGTACAAGACCGCAACATATTTTTTAAAGTATGGATCATCCTCTCTGATTATCCATCTGTCTGGGGATAATACGCGGTACTGAATCTCAACTTGGTACCTAAACGCTCATGCAAGCTTTTTCAGAAATGAGATATAAAATGAGTATCATGATCTGACAGTATACTTGCTGGGACTCCGTACTGCCTTACTATCTGCCGCATATACATATCTGCTAACTGCTCTGTGGACTGTCCTACTCGGAAGGGGAGAAAATATGCTACTTTCATGAGTCGATCTACTATCACCCAAACTGCATCACATCTAGTAGGGGATCTAGGTAAACCGGTCACAAAGTCAATCGTAATGTGTTTCCACTTCCACTCTGGAATATGCAGGGGTTGTAACAATCCTGCTGGTCTATGTTGTTCTGTCTTCACTTGCTGACCTACGAGACATTGTGAAATGAACAAAGCTCTCTCTCTTTTTATTATGTTCTACCAGAAATATTGCTTGACATCATGGTACATCTTCTTGCCTCCGAGATGAATAGAATACTGGGAACTATGTGCCTTGGTCATCACTTCTTGTCGGATATCTCCACCTGGCATACAAAGACGGTTTCCAAATCTGAGTGTTCTGTCTTCGTGAATTCTTAATTCTTTTCTAAGACCTGACTCACATTCTTCCCTAAGCTTCTGAATCTGAGAATCTTCTGCTTGAGCCACCTTGATCCTCTCCACCAAAGTTGACTGTATCTGAAGACTGACTAACACTCTCGTGTCTTGAGGTAACACTGCCTCGATGTCCATCTCTTGAAGATCTTCTAGAATGTGCTTCTGAGTTTTTAAGATGACTACGCTACCTCTCCTACTTAAAGCATCTGCCACTACATTTGCCCTGCCTGGATGGTACTGAAGTACCATATCATAATCACCAAAAAACTCTAGCCACCTCCTCTGTCTCATGTTCAAGTCCTTTTAAGTGAATATGTAATTTAAACTATTGTGATCTGTAAATATCTCTACCCGATCACCATATAGGTAATATCTCTACAACTTGAGAGCAAATACTACTGCTGCTAATTCCAAATCATGGGTTGGATAATTTTTCTCATGATCTTAAAGCTCCTGGGACGCATAAGCTATTACTTTTCCATGTTGCATCAATAGACATCCAAGTTCTCTCCCATATGCGTCACAGTAAACCGTGAATCCTCTTGATCCTACTGGAAGTGTAAGGATCGGTGCTGATATCAGTTTATCTTTTAACTTCTCAAATGTTGCTTGGCACTTTACCGACTAAACAAACTTTACCTCCTTGTAGGTTAGACGAGTCATTGATGCTTAAATCCATGCAAAGTCTGCCACGAACCTCCAATAATATTCCGCTAATCCCAAGAAACTTCGCACATCTACTATTGTCTTCGGGACTGGCCAATTATCTACTACTTCAACCTTCTTGGAGTCCACTGATACTCCTGCTCCTGAGATAATGTGCCCCAAGAATGACACATGATCTAACCAGAACTCACACTTACTGAGTTTAGCATATAACTGATGCTTCCTCAGAACTTGCAACACATTTCGAAGATACTTTTTATGCTCTTCTTCACTGTTGGAGTAGACAAGAATGTCGTTTATGAATACCACTATAAATTGATCTAGGTATGGCATGGAGATACGATTCATCAAATCCATGAATATTTCTAGTGCATTAGGCAATCAGAACAACATAACTAAGAATTCATAATGCCCATATCGATATTGAAATGCCGTCTTCGGTATACCTTGCTCCCGGACCCTTACTTGACAATATCCTGATCGAAGGTCTATTTTGGAAAATACTTTTCCTTCACTCAATTGGTCAAACAAATTATTAATCCTAGGCAATGGATACTTATTCTTTACTATTAAGGCATTCAACTGCCTATAGTCAATACACAACCATGTCGATCCGTTCTTCTTATTTACTAGAAGCATTGGTGCTCCCCATGGTGATCCACTAGTCCGAATAAACTTTTCGCCTTCAATTCTTCCACGTGATGATACAACTGGTTAAGTTCCATTGGTGACATCTGATAGACCTTGTTGGAAACTTGTTCTGCTCCTAATTTCAACTCTATGCAGGACTCCACTTCTCTTACTGGAGGAAATCCGGGAAGATCTTCCGAAAATACATCAAGAAAATTTTAAATTATTCTGTGTAAATGACCTTTAACTCCTGCTACTTATGTAATGCTACCTTTATGCTGATCCTTCACCGTTCTGTTGAAGATAAATTCTTTCTTGCCTGGCATGTTAAACAAAACTCTACCCCTACGATAATCTATCTTCGCATGACTGTCTCTAAACCAGTCCATGCCTAAAATAACGTCGAAGTTACCCATAGGGAACTCGACCAACTTCGCAGGTAATGAATGTCCGCATACTACGATTGGACACGCTACACATACTCTACTGACTCCTACGAGTCTATTACCATTGAGAATATTCAGCCTCTCTGGCAATGCCTCGAACTCTAATCTAATATGTGTCGCAAATCTTGTACATACAAATGAATGGAATTCTCCCGAATCAAATAATGCTATGGCAGGAAAAGATGTAATAAGAATGTTACCTGCCACCACGTCACCTGATGCCAAGGCCTCCTCCAAAGAAAAGGTAAAATCTTGCCCTTGGCCTTACGGTGCTCCTTGAATACGCAGTTGTGGCCTCTGCTACCCATACTGCTGCTTTCTCTGCTGGTTGTACATCTGAGTTTGCGTCAGCAATGGACGCTGAGCCAATGGCCTGATTTCCAGTGCTGGTCCCCTATACTAAGCTATCCCTAGTGCTGGAAGTGTTAACCGCTGCGCCGGTCCTTCAATCCTCTGCTACTCTACACACATCTTTCGTATGGCATCCCTTGCCATAATACGTACATCCGACTGGAGATCCCAATCGCTGTTGTTGCTGCTGCGTCGGCTGGTTCGGCCGAGCTGGTGCTGTTGTTGCCGATGTCACTGGCCTCCTTGGTACTGTGTCATGAATGCGAACGCCAGAAGATGGTGCTGATGTTCGTTGTGCTTGTCCTCCTCATTCAGTTTATGCATGAGGCCTCTTCTAGCCTCCCATCCTTGAAGCCAACATATGCATCGTCAGCTCATGTCGCCTATATGCGATCAATACATCATCGAAAGTCTGGTAGTTATGACCCTCTACCAGTTGCTGAATCTCTAGATGTAGTACTGGAACCTCATTGCCCTTTCCGGTTCTGTTGTTACCATTGTCGGAGCAAATCTTCTAAGCCTGCAGAACTCCGATGCGTAGCCATCCACTGTCCTTCCAGAATATTTGAGGTTGATAATCCTCTGTTGTAGCTCGTACTGTGCTACCACTCCGAAATACTTAACCCTAAAATGGGCCATAAAGTTGTCCCATAAAATAGGTTGTCTTAATCTAACTTTTTTTGTTGCCCATCAATCTCTAGCAAGGTCTTGGAGTTACAATCGGGCCTGATCAACTTGTTCCTCAGCTGGAACCTTTGCCGATGTCAGTACTATTTCGATGATTTGCAGCCAAGCATATGTGGTAATGGCGTCCTCCGTGCCATGAAAGTACTTAGGGTTGAGTCAGCAAAATCTCACTGATGCCCCTGAATCTGTTCTAATACTCCTTTCCAAGGCTACTGTAATCCTTGATTCAACAAGACATTCTGCTCTTGCTGGTGAAGCTGCTGATGTTGTTGCTTCGCCATCATTCCTCATATAATTTCCAACAATGCTAGTGTATCAGGTGCTACTAGCACTACTGGTATGACCGAGGGTACTGGAACCTCTGGTACATGTTGCTCCTCATGCTCCTCATGCTCCTCTGCTGGTTCTACCCTGATCTCTCTAGGTATAAGTGTTGCCTCTCATTGGGGGCCAACATATCCTTATCCTGCTGAAATCGCTGGTGCTCCATCTATCGATGCTGGAGATGCCTTAAGAAAAAGAAAACAAGATAAATCAAGAACATGATGAGAAATGATCAAGGAATCAATGGTACATAAGTCAAGCAGAGTTTCGAGGAGACAGATTCAGGATTTCAAGGAGGAGCATGTTTGATTGAGATATCCTATGATCAAGCCACCCCATAAGTCTGAAAAGAAAGCAAGACCTGCATGGGCCACCACTAAAATCTTGTCATGCCCCAGATCTAGAATACTGAAGAGCAGAGGAATGACTTAGCCAACCGCACCTTATAGAATACTGAAGTAACCCATAATGTGTTAAGGTTGTCTAGAGACAAGGGGGTGCATACTACAATCAAGTCTCCTAGGGTTAAGAACTTCTATATCTCAATCATTCAATCAAGTAGCAATAACATAAAACATTCCAGAATAAGCAGTAAGGCATCCCAAACTTCGCATCAGAATGTTCTAGAGATCTAGCAATACAAAAGGATATGCCAGATACACAATCAACAGTATACATGACAGTGAGTCAGCTGCAGGCTGAATATAATACAGTCATGTAGGAAACAAGTATCCAGATTTGCCGGTTAACAGGTGCCGGTTGGCTAAATGCCCAAAAGAATATAGTTTACAAAAGACGAGCAGTGCAACATGAAACCCAATCGTGACCCTCAGTAGCCATCCTTCTGTAGGATCGTGTGAGCAACTCTAGAGGAGGTGAATAGAGTGCGTGTGTGCAACAAAAATAATAAACCCCAATTAAAAAATTAAGCTACGTAAAGGCAGTATATGTACAACAGATATATCAATTATGAATATGCAGTAAAGTAAGAGTTGAGAAGAGCAAACGCAAATACCGTAATTTTATCCTGGTTTTTCTCTTAGAGGACTAGTCCAGGCCCGAGAACTCTTGCTTGGAGTTGTATCCACTATAATCACCAATAATGAATTACAAGCTTTGATCCGAATGCTCGAAAGACTTCACACGTGTATTTGATCTGAAGGGCACGCCGACTTCAAATACTAGAGAACTTGACAAACCAAGGTTTTTACAACTCGATCAGACTTCTACATTGGAACCGCGTTGGCACTGGAAGGCTGGGAGTTGATATTAGGAATAAAGAATTTTTATAGCTCAGGAAGATAGAGATATGAAAGTGAGTGAATGAGTTATGTCGAAATATGGAAATTCTTCTCTATTTATAGGATTTTTCTGAGCCAAGTTCGGATGCTTTAACGTTCATAAATTCGAAAGTTAGAATCCTGATCTCACGGAGTAACGTTGCAAACTGGGTGTTAGGGTGCCCAAGTTTGGCCCGAGTTTGTCCCGAGTTCTGTCCGAACTCTGTTAGTTTGTTTCCAGAATGTTGGGTCCAGGTTTGGTTTGTTTCAGGCTGTTTTGAGTGGACTAGGTTCTAGTTAATATAGGTTTGAGCTTTCTAGTGCCAACTGTGAACCCGATGTACATTTGGTCCTATAAATAAAATATAAAATATAAAATACAGAATAAAAGATAAAAGATAAAAGATAAAAGATAAAAGACCAAGAGCACTAGATAACGTCAATCTTCTGAAGCATCCGCTGACTTGAAGTCGCATTTTCCCTTGACGACAGTTGTCCAAAGATAGCCAGATCTGAAAATCTGAATACCTTTCAAGGGCTTCGCCCCTGAACCCCCACGAGGGGTGCTGCCCCCTTGACCCCCGTCCGCTGACCGGGCAGCAGAACACCCGAGTATGAGGATCCGGATAAGTCGTAGGCAGTTGGATGAAATCTTCTGGTATAACGCCGTCTCTGGATCATCATCTTTTCTTTACTGCATATGTCCATTGCTTTTCTGCAAATACATGTTAGACGAACAAAGCAATATACAGAAGAAAATATGATAACATTTAAGATTATATATGGACAATATTGATTTTTAGTAGAAGTTACTAGTTACTATAGTGATTGCACGATTATCATAATATTAAACTTAATCGATTAGCCATATTCAAAAACACAACTTAAACATTGGGCCAACACCTTTTGGTGCGTGCCATCGGTGAGGGAGAAGTAAGCTTGATCCTCATGTGCTGGCTCAAAACTTGGCCATGCAAAACGAGTGGGGTCAGACCCCAAATAGCAAGTACCATAAATAAAGCACGAAATGAAAAAAACAAAACTAGATCTATAGCATGAGATGCATGAGCCAAAAATCAATGTCATATGTCCCATCCATGACATGATACGATATCCCTTCACCAAACAAGAACAGGAAGTGCCCTATCATATCAAGATAGAATACGTCCCTTGATTATGGTCAAGCTAAAATATTATGTGTCGTAGTTTCGGTCGACAGTTTATCGTAACACAATAACGCAACCCAACAACCAAATAAGGACATGAGTTGAACTATCATTCCACAACAGCCTGTGTCCCTAATTTCACTCAACAGAAGTCACAATACACAAGCCGAGATACAATAAGAAGAAATAATATAGCATCAGTCCATGGAGTATCGTAACACAACGATGCAACCAAACAACCAAACAACCAAACAAGGACATATGTTGAATCATCATGCTACGATAGTCCACTTTCCTGGCTAGGCACCTATACATGCAAATTAAATGGCCAATTATGTATTACGGCTTGATATATAATCTCTGGATTATCCCAGTAATACAATATATGAGTATCCTCAGATCGTGCCATAATCGAGCAGGACTGGCTGAACCAATGATATAAAAGCAAGAATATATGTAAATGATGCACCAGTCCCACGTAAGGGCCCTGAGCTAATTAATAATCAGTAACAGTTCCAGACTTTCTATAGAAAAGATACTGGCTCGGTCTTATAATTAAATCAGATACTATACTCCAATAGTGCAGATGATATATAGTATCCGTGGTGGCCAGCCTTTACTTTCAGCTAAGTTAGGGTGGTTCGACATCTACGATCTCGAGATACCGTTCCCTCCCAATGCTCTATAATTTAGTTGCCTAGTTAACCGTAGGTTAGTTAGAATCTCATGTCGTAGTCCTATGAATATTCCTTCTTAGATGTTGTACCTTAAGTAAGTGCACTCTTGATACGAATCCATATTGTCACTCGAAAGTTAAATCTAGATTCACCCAAGTGTGCCGCAATAATCAATACTATCTAGCTACGGCTAAAGTCACTATCCAACTACCAGATCCGTGCATGGAAATAATAACATATATCACGTAGCCGGAGTATGTGGCACGACGGCTCACTCTATATAATATATCAAGTAGCACTCTTGGTACGATCAAGTATATCAGCAAGGATAAAATAGTCAAGGCAGGAACAAGTTCTAGAATCAAGATCATGGATAAATTATCAGGTAGCAAGTTATTCAGGACATGATAGTCTAATACTGGTCACATCAATTTGTCACTTTATTATATCGATGAATGAAATTAAGAGTAGTGCGAGAACTGTAAAACCCCTATTTTTTGGGACTGGGGCGTGACAAGAACCCCTCGAGGTCAGATCCACATCCCTTAAACTAAACAAGGACTGGGGTTACAGAACATCACTCGAGTTGAATTACGTCTCTTATTCTATCCAAAGTATAATAAGGTGACCAAAGAAAAGTAATCTAATTAATAAGTAAAATAACAAGTGCATACATGGCTACATCTACAGGGCTCAAAATGCACAGGAAATAGTAGGCGCATAATGCATGTTGGCGCACAAAACACATAGAAGTAAGGTTGGCGCACAAATGACTAAAACTGGGTAGTGGCGTACAAACGACCAAAACTGGGCAGTGGCACACTTTTACAAGAAAGTGCGCTAGCTACAAAGGATGGCTCACTGGAAAAAAGTGCGCGGACAAGAATAAGGCACGCTCTAATAGAAAGTGCGCAAGCAAGCTAGCTAGAAGACAAAACACACCATCCGAGGCCAAAGCTCGAAAGTCAAAAAACTCGTCAGTCAAGGAACACACAAATCAATAACACAGAAATCGAGAAACTAAATCTTCGTCCCTAAGTAAACGAAGAGAAAAAAAGTACGCGAGCTACCAAAAATAAGCAAAGTGCGCCAGTTGACGAAACAGAGAAAAAATGCGCCAGATTGCCAATACGAAGAAAGTGCGCGGACTGGCTGTGGCACACTTTTCCTTGGTTTTCTAGGAAAAACTTTGATGAATTACGCACCAAAGTGCTCCAACTAGATTTTCTCTCAAAAGTGTGACACTGGCTCAAGGGGTGTGACTGATGCACTTTTACTAGGAGACTAAGTGTAGTATGATTAGTACGCACGAAGAGTTGGGACAATAGACCAATGTGCCCAAAGTGGAACATACATATTTCTATGCCAAAGGGGTTCTCTTGCATACTCTTCACAGAGCACTGTTCTTCTTATCCACTCAGCCATTTGGAACACGTATTGTATCAAGTTGCAACACTGAAATTAGCTGGACTCAAAATTAAGCACGACCAAAAGCAAAATTACATAAAATATGGTGCTCTACACTATGAGCTAATTAGTTTTTTAAAACACAAAATTTTGGGAGATCAATGCCCAAGAAAACAAAGGTGAACCTATAGACCCAAACTCTGGTCCATGCAATTTTAACCTAGAAAATCAAGAACAACAAGTATTTAAGATGAAGGGGTGCTCGGTCCCAACAACATGAGCTAGAAATAAATAGGCATAATTAAGAATTAAAAGCATACATAAATCCATGGTTCTTCTCTTGTGCAATATGTACTTGCCTACAGAGGAAGAGAAAACCTAAGAGAGAGAAATGGAAAGAAAATAATGAGCAGATAGAGAGAAATATGAATATTGAGGTTTAGGTTTGAGATGTGGACCGTTGGATTACTCAAACACATCCAAGCCACGTATGCCACCAACCCAACTAGACCCACTCTTCTCCACAACTCACGGTTCGGTCTAAACAAAGGCCGGACAAGCAATCAACATGCGCCAAAGACAACATGCATCGGGAAGGGGGCTGATACTCGTTGTCTCTCTTTTTTGACAATATTTCTTCCTTGTGTAGTTGGGTTCCTTGAAAACTTGTGCGCGAGGATCTCGAACACGAAGGATAATGATTCAATGTGCCAACCCAGTGCACGTTCGATCCGATATCTGCAATGATCCGATGCCGTCAGATAGGATTTTGAAATCTGGTTGATATCGAAAAATAAGATAATTTGTTGTTGCGTCTTGCGACAACAGAGTATCCGCATTGGCTCTTTGAATGACCCTACGATTTAAAATTATATGCTCTGATACCATAAAACGAATCAACAATATTAATTTTATTAATATATGATATAAAAAAGCCATATAACTACGAATGAATATGTATAGAGAGGGGGAGAACGGATTCATATCCATATAGGAGATATGAATCTGAATCTGAATACGAGAAGGAATATAATCCTAAACCTATTCAATTTAACAGTTTGAAATATAAATTTATTTTTACTATTGCGTTAGACTAGAAATTTTTTATTATTTGCATCTTCTATTCATCTAGCATATATACATATGCATGATTACTACCTAATGTTTGGAGAGAGAGAGAGAGAGAGAGAGAGAGAGAGAGAGAGCTCCCCTAAGTCAAACATGTATCAAGTGGTTGGGACATAAATATGGATTGAATTGAAGAATCTTATCAAAGAATATTCACACTTCTCTAGCTAATTGGTGGAGACAAAAAGATGATCATCAATGTCACGGCCCATTCCCAAAATACACGGAACCAGGCCACGTGGCAATAGCCAGCTGTCACGTCTCCGAGTATATCAATTTGATGGATCATAACGAAGAGTGCTACGCTGTCCTAAAATACTAACATGTCCCATATCAATAAACAACAGGTAATCTAATCTCATCCACAAATATAACCAAAAAGTACTAGAATAAATACTGGAAAATAAACGCCAGTCTCAAATATCAAAGTACAACCAAGAATGTCTGGTGGGAACAAACCCACTGCTATGACAAAATAAAAGAACTGAATGACAGAATAAAAAGAGTAATGACTAGGGCATCGGCTGACTAGATAATGGTGCTCCCAATCCTAGGCAGAAGGCCTACCAACTGATCACGGAAACTCTGACGGTAGCACCTCTAGCTCCTCATCGGTGGCGTACCTAGTCTTCTATCTTGGCCCATACACTGTGGGGTAATAAGCCTCGTCCAAATCTGGAAAGGTACCAGGTCCTCAGAGGGACGTAACAAGATACATAGAAGCATGTCATATATATAAATACTGAATAAAATAAATACAATAAAGGGTGTGCTAACCATCTAAGTAAATGCAATGTGAGGACAACTTTGGTACGTATGGGTAGGCGTAGGCATAATATCCAAATCTCTAAAGAGAGTGGCAGCAGTACAGTATATCGTCCATATCGCTCCGAAGAACGTAGCAGCAGTGTAGTATATCGTCCATATCGCTCCGAAGAACGTGGCAGCAGTGTAAAGGAAGTCATTGGATCCGTGGCTCCTCCGGATACTACGGATCCCAATGTGTGTATCCCACACGCCTACTAGTTGTCCTCCCCGCCCAATGCAAATATACACATCGAAATACTCGACGTGCATACCACGTATCTACATGCCAAGTCTCTAATAAAATATAATCCTGAATTACGTACTAACCGTGATGCATGTCACATGCACCGATAGCTAGTCGAGTACGCGAACCCGTATCCTAATATAAATTTGTTATCGTGAAACGTGTAAGAGTGTCAGGTCTCGGAAGATATCAGAGTATCCTCCCAATGGGGGTGAGTCTGCTAATGACTAGGTCCAGTACACTACTCATCGACGCATCCGTCGACTGCACCCGAGTCAATCTCGGACGTGCACAGTCATATGAAATAAAGCAATAAGATATCATACAACATATGCATAATTTAAATTAGACAGTAAATATGGCAAGGTATCTTGCCTGGGTCCTCAAGCTGTGAATGCCAATAGCCTGTTCCTGCAGTATCTCCTGGCTGGTCCAGTGACCCTAAACATACAATATAATATAGCAATCTAGCATCAGACACTAAAGCAATACATACACAAACTACGACGCTGCTCTTAGGTACTGACACAAGGGTCACGGCTGGCCGACTACAGAGTCGCGTGTGCATGTAGCTAAGATGCACACGTGCCCTGTCCTCAGTCACCATGTATCTCACGACAATAAAATTACTAAGGTTATGGGTTACAAAACTATTTATGTTTTGCATGAATACATGTCTTTTTTTCCCATGTTAAGTGTACTTGGTCAATGTCTAGGTTTTTATTGGTGAAATATAAGTCTTAATAACAGGTCATGTGATTAGGGTAATTATTAACATATTTATTATTATCTAATCTAATTAACATACATGCATATACATCTAGATGGTTTAATGTTATTTAGCTTGTGTCGATACACGACACGACGACACGATGATACGATGATACGATGATATTATTACACAATGATACAAAGAAGGAAAGAGAGGCAATACAATGGTTACCTAGGTGTGGCTGAACGGGGTCTGCTCGTCGACGTGTACGCTCGCCGGTGGTCGGCGGAGCTCCAGCTTCGTGCAGCAGACACGGCAGCAGCGGCAGTAACTGTAGCAGGTGCAGCAGCGGCAGCAGCAGCCTGGCAGCCGTGGCAGCGGCAGCTTTGGCGGGCTGGGACGCTGCTGGTCGGGGGGAAGGTGGTGCTGGTCGGGTTGGAAGTGGTGGCGGAGATGGTGCGGCGGTGGTCAGGCGCTGGGGGTAGTCGGGGTCGGTTGAGGATGGCATTGGGGCGGATGATGATGATGCGGGTGGTGTAGTTTGAGTGGCCGGCGGTGTTGGGTGGTAGGGAAGGCGGTCAGGCGGCTGTGCAGGCGGAAGAGGGGGTCTGCGGTGGTGGTGGCTTAAGGTGGTGGTAGTTCTGTCCGGTGGGAAAGGTAGTAGGGTGCTCGGGCGAGGGGGAAGTTCGGCTAGAGTTTGGAGATGGTGGTGGTGTTTATGATTTTTAGGGTTTCAAGTTAGAGGAAATGTGTATTTATATGGGAGGGGGATTTATGGGCTGAGTTTGGGCCGGTCTGGACTCTCTGGGGTGGGGGTTGGTCCACATGAAAGGGTGTACATAGGCTTGGTTAGGTCTTGCTTTGGGGTGAGTTTGGCCTCTAATTTAATTAAATTAAAATAAATGCGCCTGGCGTTCTTTTGTCAATTGTTAACACATGGGATTAAATTTGGGTGGAACACAAGAGTCATGGATGTAGCAGGTTCAGAATGGGTTAATACCCTAATTTGGGTTATAGTGAATTGGGTTGAGGTTGTGCCTCCAATTTCGATTGGAACGACAGTTACAAAAAATTAGATTTATTGGGATTATTCATGTACGTTTGTGACGAATATTGCACAGCTAAAATGAAGCACAATATTGAGTAATTAAAAGTTACACAAGGGTCTGGTAGGTAGTCTGGCATGTCTAGGAGATGTGTATGAACTTTGTTTGAAGGTAACTACTAGTGTAGCGCTCCAAACATCGAAGCAGCGGTAAGGTGTATCAAAGCCACATAATTGTTGCACCTTAATTCTAATTGTATCCAAATTAATCCTAGTCTCTCAATCTAAATTAAAATAATCCTAAATTGGTCGAAGGGGTTTACAATCTACCCTCCTTAGAGTATTTCGTCCTCGAAATTAAAACATACGTAAGGTAAGAACTACTGACTGAAATTAAAATACTATTACGTACCTAGGCCTTCGAAGAGATGGGGATAACGCTGTCGAATATCCTTCTCACGTTCCCAGGTCGACTCGCCTGGTGCATGATGCCTCCATGCGATACGAACTAGAGGGATAGTCTGACCTCGCAATACCTTCTCGCTTCTGTCCAGAATCTCTACAGGCTCCTCTTGGTATGATAAACTCGGGCCGACTGTGATTTCTGAATGATCAAGCACATGACTCGGATCTGGCATGTACCTCCTTAGCTAAGATACATGGAAGACGTCATGAACTCCTTCTAAAGTTTACGGTAAGGCTAACCTGTAAGCAACCTCTCCGATGCGTTCCAACACATCGAATGGTCCGATGTACCTCGGACTCAGCTTTCCTCTACCTCAAAATCTGATAGTCCCTCGAGTAGGTGAGATCTTTAGAAACACGTAATCTCCAACCTGGAACTCTAGGGGTCATCGATGCGCATTCACCCAATGCTTCTGTCAGTCCTGTGCTGCTCGTAGGTGCCCTTGGATCTTCTTCACCTTCTCCACTGTACGAATAACCAACTTTGGCCCAAGAATCTGTCTCTCGCCTATATCGCTCCAACATACTAGGGAACGACAATTCCTTCCATACAACGCTTCATAGGGAGCCATCTGGATGCTCGCTTGATAGCTATTGTTGTAGGAAAACTCGACCAAATACAAATGGTCCTCCCATGATCCTCGAAATCAAGCATGCATGCTCTTAACATGTCCTCCAACGTCTAAATGGTGCGCTCGGACTGGCCATCTGTCTGTGGGTGATACAATGTGCTAAACTTTAGACGGGTACCGAGACTCTCTTGCATACTCTGCCAAAAGTAAGATATAAACCTCGTATCCCTGTCAAATACTATACTAACTTGCACTCCATGCAGTCGCATAATCTCCCTCATGTACATATCTTCTAAGACCTCTGTAGATTGCCCAACTCTGAAGGGTAAAAAGTGAGCAGACTTGGTGAGTCTATCTACGATTACCCATACTGCATTGCAACTACTAGGACTCCTCGGAAAGCCCGTAACAAAGTCCATAGTGATGTGCTCCCATTTTTACTCCGGTATCGGGAGCGGTTAAAGTAATCCCGCAGACCTCTGATGCTCAGCCTTGACTTGCTGACACACTAGGCACTTTGCCACAAAGCAGGCTATCTCTCTCTTTATTCCATGCCACCAGTAGTACTGCCTTAAGTCTTTGTACATCTTCGTACCTCCTGGATGAATAGAGTAGGTTGAACTGTGTGCCTCTGACATCAGCTCCTGACGAAGTTCTCCGTTTGGAACATAGAGATGATCTCCACATCTCAAAGTCCCGTCTTCATGTATATGCAATCCTGTCTGTATTCTGGCCTTTGTCCTCTGTCGAAGCCTCTGGAATCTGTCGGCAAAGTAGCCTTGATCCTCTCTACTAATGTCGATTGCAACTAAAAACTCGATAACTGTCCGTCTACTCCGGGCATAACGACCTCTATACCCATCTGTTCTAGATCTCTCAACAGATATTGTTGGGTAGTCAAGAAGAATGACATGGGTCTTCTGCTCAATGCGTCAGCTACTACGTTTGCCTTTCCCGGGTGGTACTGTAGCTCAATCTCAAAGTCTGTCATCACTTCAAGCCAACGTATCTGTCTCTGGTTCAGGTCCTTTTGGATATATATGTACTTCAGGCTCTTGTGGTTAGTGAATATCTCCACTCGTTCTCCGTATAGGTAGTGTCTCCAAAGCTTCAAAGCAAAGATCACTGCGGCAAGCTCCAAGTCGTGAGTGGGATAGTTCTTCTCAGCGTCTCTAACACTAGTCTCAAGTGCTCTTCGTGCTCCTCGTGGCTCTTCGAATACACCAAGATGTCGTCGATGAAGACTACCATGAACTGGTCTAAGTATTGGTGGAAGACTCTGTTTATTAAGTTCATAAATACAGCAGGCGCATTCGTCAGTCCAAAAGGCATCACTAAGAACTCGTAGTGACCATAACGAGTCCGGAATGCTGTCTTTTGAATGTCTTCTCTTCGCACCTTTACCTGATGGTATCCTGATCTCAAGTCGATCTTTGTGAACACCACTGCTCCTGTCAACTGGTCGAATAAATCATCAATCCGCGGCAGGGGGTACTTGTTCTTGATAGTCAAAGCATTAAGGGCTCTGTAATCAATGCACATACGTACTGTCCCATCCTTCTTAGGTACAAACAACACTGTGCTCCCCAGGGTGATGCACTAGGACGGATAAATCTTTTGTTCTGCAACTTCTCTAATTGTAGCTTCAGCTCATCTAGTTTCTTCTTCGCCAATCAGTATACATTAGAAGATACCGGTGCTGCTCCGGGTACTAGCTCAATAGTGAACTCCACGTCTCTATCTGGCGGTAAGTCTGGCAACTCCTCCCGAAAAACATCCTCGAATTCTACAACTATTGGTGGGGGTACCATCACCATAACCATGTAAGTTCCCACTGTCTGTCCTACTCCTTGCTCGATGGTCCCTCGCATGTACTCGAACTTCGGTTGATCTGGCGGTCTAAAAGTGACGCTACCCTTCCGGCAGTCCAATACGGCATTATACTGACTTAACCAGTCCATGCCTAACACGACGTCAAAGTATGGCATGGGTAATACCAAGAATCGCGCTCTCATCTCTCTACCAGATACGACTACCAAGCACATTCTGATAGTGCTGGTAACCGGTACGATGCCTCCTCCGGTAAGAATCTTCCAACTCTTAGGTAAGGGGGAAGTAGCTACTCTATGCATTGCTACGAATCTACTAGATATGAACGATAGTGTAGTACCAGAATCAAACAATGCAGTCGCAGTTAATGATGCAACTAAAATGGTACCTATGATAGCTTTCCCTTTTGTTTCCTCCTCAGTAGCTGCTAGTGCAAAGGCCTGTCCGTGCCTCTGCCCTCCGGTCTGCTATCGGGCTCGATCAAACTGCGCCTCCTGTGGGGCCAAAGGTGGTCCCCTCTGAAATCCTCTGGGTGCTGGTGGATGCTGGCCTCTTGGCGGGGGTAGTATCCTCGGGACTGGTGCGGCTGGCCTCTGTCCGGTCTGCGGTGCTGCCTCTCTGCGCTGTGGAGAGTCTCGAACTTGGTGCTGGCTCAATCCACAAATCAGGCATGTCCTCAGTCTCTTTCGGTAGTCCTTCTCGTAATGTCCTCTCTTACCATAGTGGTAGCAAGTCGGAAGCTCCTTTTGCTGGTATGGTGTTGTCCTCTGCTGTGTCTGTGCTCCGGGACGACGGATCGGTCCTCCTGCTCCGGGCTGGGCTCTGGCTGGTATGGTCGTGCTGGAACGTCTTGCTCCTCTGCAGATGGCCTCCTGAATCCTCGCCTCTGAAAGAACCTCCTTATAAGAAATCCTAGCCTGGGTGGTGGTATACCTCTGTAGCTCGAAAGTGAGACCGTGATGGAATCTTTGGGCCTTCTCTAGATCATTGGGTATCAGGACGGCACAAAATCTGCTAAGACGACTAAACTCTGCGTCATATGTGTCTACAGTCATATTCTCTTGTTCTAGATGTAGGAACTGGGAGTACAGGGCATTTTTGACTGTAGCCGAGAAATACTTCGCATTAAAGTACTCTAAGAACTGTTCCCATGTCTGGTTCTTGCCTACACTGCGCTCAATAGAATCCCACCAGTGATGGGCGTTGCCTTTTAGTTGGGCCCTCACTGCGGTCATCCAAAGGTCTGGATGTAGCTGAGAAGCCTCTAGTAGCATCTCCGTGTTGGAGATCCAATCGGAGATCTCCTCTACAGTCTCGTTGCCCAAAAAAGTATTCGGACCCATTTGGCGGAACCATCGTACAGTACCACCTGTCTGAGCTGGTGGAGGTGCTGGTACGGGTGCTGTGACAGGTGTCCTCTCCAGAACTGCCATCAAAATCTGTCTCAACGTCTTGGTCTGCTGCCACTGTGCTTGCATCATAGTTTGGAAGAACTGAAGCATCTGTGGTTGTCCATCTGATGGTGGCATCTGGGGTGGATAAGGTGGAGGCGGTGGTAATGGAACCTCTGGCTGTGCGGTAGGTGTCTCCTCAGATGTCGGCCTCTCGGTTTGCGGCATCGGCGTAGTCCCCGAAGTTTGGCCCTCAAAATGCTGCGTGGGGATCATCTGGGAAGTCTGTCCCTCATGCTGCTGTGTAGGATCGCCCTGAGAAGTCTCGCGCCAATGTATCAGCGGGGCCTGTAATGGTGGTTGCGCTCCAGGTGGTCCCTGAGATATCTCCTCTCTCTGGGTGGTGTCGGCTGGCACCACTGCACTGGGTGCTCCTCGTCCACTGCGCAAGTTCATCTTGCTGCAAGAGATAGGACTTCATTAAAAGAGTACGGAATCAAGCAAACAGGATGCAGATATTTAGAAGTAATACGAAGGAAGTTTAAAGACGCAATCAAAGTGGATGAGACCTAGTAATTTCTATCCTATTGTAGGCTCGCTGGGCATGTTACCATACCACAAGCGAATAAGTTGACCTGCATGGGCCACCACTAAAACTATGTCATGCCCCAGTCCCAAAATACACGGGACCAGGCCACGTGGCAATAGCCAGCTGTCACGTCTCCGAGGATATCCCAATTTGATGGATCCTAACGAAGAGTGCTACGCTGTCCTAAAATACTAACATGTCCAATATCAATCAACAACAGGTAATCTAATCTCATCCACAAATATAACCAAAAAGTACTAGAATAAATACTGAAAAATAAACGCTAGTCTCAAATATCAAAGTACAATCAAGAATGTCTGGTGGGAACAAACCCACTGCTATGACGAAATAAAAGAACTGAATGATAGAATAAAAAGAGTAATGACTAGGGCATCGGCTGACTAGATAATGGTGCTCCCAATCCTAGGCAGAAAGCCTACCAACTGATCACGAAAACTCTGATGGTAGCACATCTAGCTCCTCCTCGGTGGCGTACCTAGTCTCCTGTCCTAGCCCGTACACTATGGGGTAATAAGCCTCGTCCAAATATGGAAATGTACCAGGTCCTCAGAGGGACGTAACAAGATACATAGAAGCATGCCATATATATAAATACTGAATAAAATAAATACAATAAAGGGTGTGCTAACCATCTAAGTGAATGCAATATGAGGAAAACTTTGGTACGTATGGGTAGGCGTAGGCATAACGTCCAAATCTCCGAAGAGAGTGGCAGCAGTACAGTATATCGTCCATATCGCTCCGAAGAACGTGGTAGCAGTGTAGTATATCGTCTATATCGCTCCGAAGAACGTGGCAGCAGTGTAAAGGAAGTCATTGGATCCGTGGCTCCTCCGGATACTACGGATTCCAATGTGTGTATCCTACACGCCTACTAGTTGTCCTCCCCGCCCAATGCAAATATACACATCGAAATACTCGACGTGTATACCACGTATCTACATGCCAAGTCTCTCATAAAATATAATCCTGAATTACGTACTAATCGTGATGCATGTCACATGCACCGATAGCTAGTCGAGTACGCGAACCCGCATCCCAATATGAATATGTCACCGTGAAACGTGTAAGAGTGTCAGGTCTCAGAAGATATCAAAGTATTCTCCCAATGGGGGTGAGTCTGCTAATGACTAGGTCCAGTACACTACTCATCGACGCATCCGTCGACTGCACCCGAGTCAATCTTGGACGCGCACAGTCATATGAAATAAAGCAACAAGATATCATACAGCATATGCATAATTTAAATTAGACAGTAAATATGGCAAGGTATCTTGCCTGGGTCCTCAAGCTGTGAATGCCAATAGCCTGTTCCTGCAGTATCTCCTGGCTGGTCCAGTGACCCTAAACATACAATATAATATAGCAATCTAGCATCAGACACTAAAGCAATACATACACAAACTACGACGCTGCTCTTAGGTACTGACGCAAGGGTCACGGCTGGCCGAATACAGAGTCGCGTGTGCATGTAGCTAAGATGCACACGTGCCCTGTCCTCAGTCACCGTGTATCTCACGATAATGAAATTACTAAGGTTATGGGTTACGAAACTATTTATGTTTTGCACGAATACATGTCCTTATTTCCCATGTTAAGTGTACTTGGTCAATGTCTAGGTTTTTATTAGTGAAATATAACTCTTAATAACAGGTCATGTGATTAGGGTAATTATTAACGTATTTATTATTATCTAATCTAATTAACATACATGCATACACATCTAGATGGTTTAATGTTATTTAGCTTATGTCGACACACGACACGATGACACGATGATACGACGATATTATTACACAACGATACAAAGAAGGAAAGAGAGGCAATATAATGGTTACCTAGGCGTGGCTGAACGGGGTCTGCTCGTCGACGTGTACGCTCGCCGGCGGTCGGCGGAGCTCCGGCTTCGTGCAGCAGACACGGCAGCAGCGACAGTAACTGCAGCAGGTGCAGCAGCGGCAGCAGCAGCCTGGCAGCGGCGGCTTTGGCGGGCTGGGACGTTGCTGGTCGGCTGGTCGGGGGGGAAGGTGGTGCTGGTCGGGTTGGATGTGGTGGCGGAGATGGTGCGACGGTGGTCAGGCGCTGGGGGTAGTCGGGGTCGGTTGAGGATGGCGTTGGGGCGGATGATGATGATGCGGGTGGTGTAGTTTGAGTGGCCGGCGGTATTGGGTGGTAGGGAAGGCGGTCAGGCGGCTGTGCAGGCGGAAGAGGGGGTCTGCGGTGGTGGTGGCTTGAGGTGGTGGTGGTGGTTCTGTCCGGTGGGAAAGGGAGTAGGGTGCTCGGGCAAGGGGGAAGTTCGGCTAGAGTTTGGAGATGGTGGTGGTGTTTATGATTTTTAGGGTTTCAAGTTAGAGGAAATGTGTATTTATATAGGAGGGGGATTTATGGGCTGACCTCGAAGTTTCGGCCGGTCTGGACTCTCTGGGGTGGGGGTTGGTCCACATGAAAGGGTGTACATGGGCTTGGTTAGGTCTTGCTTTGGGGTGAGTTTGGCCTCTAATTTAATTAAATTAAAACAAATGCACCTGGCGTTCTTTTGTCAATTGTAAACACATGGGATTAAATTTGGGTGGAACACAAGAGTCATGGGCGTAGCAGGTTCAGAATGGGTTAATACCCTAATTTGGGTTATAGTGAATTGGGTTGAGGTTGTGCCTCCAATTTCGATTGGAACGGCAGTTACGAAAAATTAGATTTATTGGGATTATTCATGTACGTTTGTGACAAATATTGCGCAGCTAAAATAAAGCACAATATTGAGTAATTAAAAGTTACACAAGGGTCCGATGGGTAGTCTGTCATGTCTAGGAGATGTGTATGAACTTTGTTTGAAGGTAACTACTAGTGTAGCGCTCCAAACATCGAAGCAGCGGTAAGGTGTATTAAGTCACATAATTGTTGCACCTTAATTCTAATTGTATCCAAATTAATCCTAGTCTCTCAATCTAAATTAAAATGATCCTAAATTGGTCGAGGGGGTTTACAATCAACATTAGTCATCCACTCTGTATAGCACCAACATCGAGAGGCTAATGCAATGTCCAAAGGGATGAAGTTTAGGGTGTGATGCCAAAGGAACCACTTTGTGAGAGATGTACTTGTTAAAGAAGACTTTGCTCCGTTTATAGTTGGAATTATGATGTCTTTGGTTCCAAAACGACGAAGTTGAGAATTATCGCTTGAAGTGAGGTCCCATACTACACAATCTTACTCGTTAGTATAAAACACCAAACATGTGTGAGGTATGTTTTCCAGTATTCGTATTCCTGTACTTCAAATTTTTCTTGAATTGTGTGCCCTTATCCTGTATTTCATATTTTCGATTGTGTTTCTCGATTTACATGCTCCAGCGTCGAATTTTTGACTTTTGATGTTGTCAAGCATCATTGGTTCGCATTTCTAGCATAGGTTAATTTTTTGAGTTTTTCTCTGTTTTTGTGCCTCGAGTATCGCACGGGAGAGGTACTCGTGAGTTACCCAATTTTCGAAATCGAAATAATGACATATGTAACCTAACTGTAATTTTCTAAAATTCTTTTATAGTAGAGTTAACTGGCAAACTACCATAAACTTGTAGAGACCCTTGACAAGTTGCCATGGACCCTGGTGTCTTGTCTCGCTCCCAAATAGTCGACTATGAGTACGCGAGTACGTACAGTCTACGTCACGATATCAGCTTGGATTTTTTATCTTTCAACTTTCTAATTTAAAATTTTAAATCATATACAAATCTTACTAAAATCTTAGTTAATTCTATATTTCATTGTATTATATATATGTTAATTTAACTTATTATTATTATTATTATTATTATTTATAAATTTAATTTATTTCAAACGTATTTTAGTTTGATATTTTTATTGCTATTTATTGGTTAAATAAAATATTATAAAAGTATGTAAAGCATACTGAAAAATGAGCGTCGTGGTAATGCCAACAGCACATGTAAACCAACAAGTTTAATAAATATAGAACTATTAGAATGGCAAGGTGTATATTAATTGATAAAGGAGGACACATTTTTTATCTTAATTAATTAAGACCGTTTTACAAAATATGTCAAAGTCCAAATTTTTTGTATTTTTTTTTATTCCAACACATGACGCACCTTGTGTCATGCATGAAGTATATTGGATATTTTAAGTCTCGTGTTTTGTTATAGTATGATGCTCAAAGCTAATGCTTCGACATGAAATGAACATTAAATTGTTAAGATATAAAAGAAAAATGCATATGATTAGTCTGTCCTAATCACTATTTGTCCACCACACCTTTGTGCGCAAAGCGGATAATACTAATATAACAGTAGATATTTATTTTTTTGTTAAGAGAAATTGAGAGAACGACTTGCTGACACCTTTGTAAGACCAATTTTTTCTTTTCTTCAAAGAAGATAATTTTATTATTAACTTCTGTTGTTAATTAATAAAGATCACTGATCCGAAAACCTACACACTCACTCAGTTCGAAGGTCTACAAATTTATCCCAACTCTGTACGAAGGTTACAATCAGATCCGAAGGCTACATCACGGTTCAAAGATCTCATCCCGGCTCGGAGATCAGCATCCGACTCGAAGGTCTGCTCTAGCACACTATCCGCCAACTTGCGTTCGCACCGACCCATCTGGCCAATTTGTACCACCACTACCAACATTATATGAGATTGTACATCATAAAATAAACTAATAAATAGACCTGCGATACCATAAAAAGACATCATGATCCTTTGTGGGAAAAAAATGATTTGGTTATATGGAAATCCTGATATCAGATTCCTACCAAGATAACTGGAAGTTCCAACCACTAAAAATTCTATCGAACCTAAAAGAAGGATGCAGGCCAAGAAAAAATTACTTGTTTTTCGAGCCCGATCAATGCAATGGGATGTGTCTATTTATCTATCTCTTGACTCGAAATGGAAGCATATTTGAAAATGATCCGGATCAAAAATTACGCTTATAAAGTCCCAAAAAAAAATCGTCATTTCTAGACTTTGCTAAAAGAGAGTTCTCAATAGCCATTAAGAGAGTTGTGAAGAGGAAGAAGGAGAGAGAGAGAGAGAGCTGTGAAGAGGAAGAAGGAGAGAGAGAGCTCGTTGGAAACAACTGTGTGGCCCTTTTTCATATCATGCATAGCCATAAACCTCCTGACTTTGGAAACAATTTTGTGGACCGTTTTCATATCATGCACTAGCCAAAAACCTCCCTGACTTTTGCAATTTAATCTTCTACTTGCTTAATTGTAGTGTTTTACTTTGTATTTCTTTTGCAAATCTTGAAATTATGCAAGAGAGGATACATAAATGTGTAAATCAATTTGCAATTGCACACTTTTTTTTCATCTCATGTCAGAGAATTTTCTTTACAAATAGAACCCGCTTTTGTAAAAAAGCGAAAAGCGGCCAATGACTCAGGTTTATTTTTAATTTGAGAACTTTAATGGGTCCTTTTGGAAAAGTAAAACAAATCTTTTGATCAATATTTTAGTGAATCTTTAAACATAAAATTTGCTGTAACAAAAATATTTTCAAATAAATTACAAAAAAAAATTTTTTTTAAAGTTTTTAAAAAAATTACTATAACAAAAGCGTGAAATTATTAAAAAAAAATTTAGAGTAACGAAAGATTTCGGCATCACAGATGGCAAAAAAATAACAAATTATTTTTTAATAAATGTTTGCATATTTTTGCCAACTGTGTTGACAAAAATTCAACAATTAATTTTAATAAATGTTCACGTGAGATGTGAACATGGGTGTGTTGACATGGCGTCGGATTTTCGTCAATTCTGTTGGCAAAAATTTGGACATGCTTGCAAAAATCTGACAGCTCCGGTTCACTCGCGGTTCGGATGGGTTGGTGAGTGGTTGGAGATAATTAATAGGTTTGACCGCGGTTTAAGAAGATTGGTGGTTTAATAGGGTGGGTGAGTGGTTGGTGTGTGGGTGTATAAGGAGGGAGGAGGAGTAGTGAATCAACAGAATAGTCTCCGTCGTATTCGTAGAGTCTCTGTAATATTAGTGGAGTGGAGGAGAGTCTGTTATATTGGTTTGGATTGGAGTGGAGTGGAGGAGGAAGTAGAGAAGTAGTAGCAGAGAAGGAAAACAAGAAGATAGAGGTTTGATTTGTATAATTTTATTTATCTATTTTTTAAGTAATATTTTTAGCCATAATTATAATCGTTCTAAATAGTTGTATCATTTTAGTATCCATAATCAAATTTTTATTATAAGGTTTAATTTCTAACCTTAGCCATAATTATAATTGTAATCCCCATCCTAATAGCCATAATCATTTAGTATTAACTATATTGTTAGTCATTCTTATAATGGTTAAAATGTTATAATAATTGTTAGAATGATGAAAGCAAAAAAATATTTTTACAAAAAATTAATAATATAGTGTTAGCATTAATATTTAGCATGTTAATTATATTTCTAAATAGTTGTATCATTTTAGTTTTCATAGTTAATATTCTTAATTAATTTTAGTATGATGAAAAAAAACTATTAATTTTAATTTTAATCTTAGTTACAATCTAATACTACTCTTTAGCAAAATAGTTATGATTATACCATAATCATAACTATTTTGCTAATCTTAAGTAGTTAATGTTTGTTAGTGTTACTACGTAGTTAATGTTATGGTTATAATTAAAATAATTAGGACACTAACACTAACCATAAACCTAACTATAACCCTAATCATTTTAACCATAACTATAAACCTAATTATAACCCTAATCATTTTAACCATAACCATAAACCTACTCATTTTTCTTAACCATAACCATAACCATAAATCTAAATCCTAACTAACATTTTACAGATGATATCCAAAACGATAGACGTATTCCGGGAGGACCTACTACTGATATGATTATCCAGCAACGTGAGTCGCACATTTATAGTTTAGTATTTTCTGGACAGGTATATCAAAATATTTTTCAAAAGATGTTCTCAAATCGTTTTAAAACCAACTCCAAGAATCAGTATTTTCACTCTCAGCAACAACATAAGCAATTGGATATAATTGATAATTTGGATTACGAGCACAAGCAATAAACAAAATACCTTGATATTTAGAGGAAAGAAAAGTAGCATCAGTACTAATCACAGGCAAGCATTCCCTTAAAAATCCATCAATGAATGCCTTAAAACAAATAAAAAAATCTATTGTCTTATGTAGTTTGTATAAAACATTGGCTATCTGGATTTGTCTCAATAATTCTAAAACCATACTTTTTAAGACTACTATATGCATCAATATAACTACAATTTATCTCAGATAGAGCAAGTTCCTGTAAACCCCCTAATTTTTTCAAAATTTTCAAAACTGGATTTTTCACAATTTTCTGGAATTTTCTGGGAATTTTCTGTAATTTAAAAACAGGGTTTTAATTATTAAATGATTTTTAATTGATAATAAATAATATTAAAATATTATGAAAATAATATTTTTGGGTGTAAAATGAAAAACTGGACTTAGGACAATTTTTCTGGAATTTATCGGACCCCGGACCTATTTTTAAATGCCTAAAAAGTATTTACCTATTAATTAATTAATTATTAAATTAATTACTGATTTTATTATATTATTATTATTATTTTTATTATTATTATTAATTACCCTCAGCCCGCGGCCCATTACCTAGGCCCAGCCCAGCCTAACCCGGCCCGTGGGCTACCGGGTCGGGTCGGGTCGGTCAGACCCGCACCCGCACCCGTCCGACCCGTAAACCCACGAACCCAGCCCCCCACTCGCCCGCGTCGTACGCCGCCCCGCCCGGCGCGCCGCCCGCTCCGGCCGGCCCCTCACCGCCACGACCGCCCTCGCCCCGCCTCTCTCGGCCCGCCTCGCGCCGCTGCCACCCTATTTAATCCCCCGCCGTCTCCAGTTCCACGAACCGCCACCGCCACCACCCGCTCAGCCGCCTCGCCGCCGTGCCCAGCCCGCCGGACCTCCCCGCCGCGTCCACCGCCTGCACGACAGCCCCCTCCTCCTTCTTCCTCCTCCCCGCCCGTCGAACAGCCGTCGACGACAGCCGCCCGCAGCAACTCGAGCAGCCCGCGCCGTCGCCTCCGCCCGAGTGACGCGCCGCCCTCCGCCGCAGCTCCCCAGGCCGGCCTCCCCCGCCCTGGGCCGCCGCAGAGCCGCCGGAGCTCAGCCGAGTTCCCAAACCCTAACCCTAATTTGAATTCCCGTGTCGGACACGTGTCGGACACGATCGAGTTCGGGTTTTTCGGGTCCCCTTCAGGTGCGTGTAACTTTTTGCTCGTAGCTCCGTTTTTGATTCCGTAAATTGCGTTGCGAAGCCTGTATGACCCTCTCGGTGTCCGGACAAACCGTTCGGGGCATCGCGTCCTGTGGTGATCGCACACCGCGATCCAAAAACAGGAAAAATCAGACCCTGTTTCACCCCGGAACCGAGTACGCCCCGCCAAACGGGACGACTTGGTCGCGCGCGGTCTTCACAGACACGAGCGCCTCGTCGATACGGACGTGTGGGATTTCACGGAAGCTGATTCGGGTGTGCGTGCACACCGGAATCAACGCGTATCCGCGGACATCGTCCCGTATCCGTCTTTTCTGCAATTTGACCTAACTTTGTGTACACACGTCGGATCGAGACGAAACTTGCGCCATCGGACTCGTAGCAATACGCTAGTCCTGTGGGTCAAGTTTGGTTCGATTCTGAGAACGTTGACGAAATCGCGTGTCGTGGGCCCCACAGGCCCCGCTCGACGGGCGATTTTGTGATCGGCTCATCGGAATTCATTTCTGAAAGTTCCGTTGGGTTCGTATCAGCGTTTCTAACCTGTTGACACTGAGTTTGGTGAATTTGGAGACCGTTGACCCGGACGCGTTTTTCGGTGCAAAGCGGGCCCACCGGTGGACCCCGTTTTGACCCGAAACTGCCGTTTTTGCCCTTGTCTCCAAATTGGACCCAAGGACAGGCGTTTCTAGCTGATTGATATTTTTTGGATCTGATGGTGATGTTTGTTTCAGCAATCGGAGTACCGCCTGCAATTCCAGTTGAAGTCAGAGCCGCAATTGGAACAGGAATCACAGGCAAGTGTACCTTGCCAAACCCTGCAGCTTGCTAATTATTTTCTGGATTTAATTATGCAATAATGGACAAGTAAAGCTTTTCAAATCTCAATAATTCTTGACATAGTATTTTCATGGATTTTTGGTGGAATTAAATATAAACATGTTTTAACTGTTAAAACCTAGGACCGAGTGGCGTACTTAGCGTCTGATTACCAGTCGGGTGCCAACTCCGTACGCGGAGTTGTGTAACGTCACATAGAGATGGATATCGAGACCCGATAATGCTCGTACTTGTCTTATTAAGTACTCCAGAACCCAGGACACTTGACACTATTTCATGAGACAGAGTCTTCCTGAGACATTCGAGGTGATTCTGTATAGGATGCATGTTTTATGACATAGACTTTACATTCTTAGACATTTGATTCATAGCTATCAGACTTGCTGCATTAGTTATAATCGTGCGTGACATGGACATGAGGCATCGTGGACATGAGACGTGGGATTACATTGGGTGGGGAGAGACACACAGACTACAGGCTGATATTATATATAAAACATAGTATATAACATAGTGTAATTCATAGTTATTGCCGCTACCGGCTCCCCGACACAGAGCTTGTAGTGGCTTCAGCCTGAATTCTAGTGCTGCTCTCATATTGCATATCACTTAGCTGGTTACATAGCTTACCCTCTTGTTTAATTATCTGCTGCACTGTGTTTATTTTGGCTTGTATTTTCTGTACCTTGCTGTCCCCTGAGGACCTGGATCCGGATTATGTCCCCAGGTACAGCTGAAGAGAACTACCCAGAGGTGTACGGTACCGGAGCACTCCTTGGAGCAGAACAAGGAACAGAGGACGAAGTAGTGGCCGAAGATTTCTCCTGAGCACCGGCTTCAACAACATAGTATTTCCATTTCCAGCATTTCATTTCCTGTCTTTTCTCCTTAATTGTAACAGAATAACTCTCGGATTTATTTCTCGAGACAAACCTTATTTGTTATTGCATATTTATTTCTATTGCATTATTTCTGGCAATCAATCTGTGTTATTCTGTGGATGAGATTAGTAATACCTGAGACTTGTAACTTATTACTGCTAGACTACAGCTAAAGCATGCCCTGATGGATCCATTAAATTGGGTTGTCCATCGGTGCGTGCTGCTGGCCATTGCCACGCTTCTCCAGTCCCTCGTCATTTTGGGACTGGGGCGTGACATGGTTTTTGTGGTGGCCCATGCAGGTCTACGACTAAATTGTTCGGTTTCAACTTAGGGACCGAACAGGCCTGCAATAAGATAGGATAAGTTTTTAGGATCTCATCCACTTGCTTGAATCGTTTTTGATATCTGTATCGTACTCGAACTAAATTGAATTTGCATCTTGCCTTGATTCCTGTGCGCCTCTTATTGGTTATTTTGGATACAGGGAAATGGACCCACAAGAATGCAACGAGACTCCCGTCGGAACACCACAAGCTACAGGTGTCACCTATGACGACGAAGTGACACCAGTCGGAGGAGTTCCCCCAACTCAACAGAGCCAGCAGGCAGGTCAACCTAACTCCCGATTTCGACGCGATGATATTCCACCTCCGTCGCAGTTCATTCCACCAACGCCCGTACTCCCACAAGGACAGCCAATTGATGGGCAGCAGATATTCCAAATGATCTACGCGATGATGCAAGCTCAGCAACAAGTCCAACACGAGGCTCAGCGTCGCGAAGCTAACTTCTGGAGGGACAACATCGTAACTGTACTGGAGCAGGCCAACCTACCAGCTCGACGGCCATTTACAGGCTCTATCACTGACTTCCGCCAACTGAAGCCCCGCACTTTTTCTGGAAAAGAGGAGCCCACAGAAGTTCATGAGTGGCTCACCAACATAAGGCATCAACTTGAAGCAGCTGAGCTTCCACGGGAACACTGGATGACTGCCGTCCGAATGCAATTGACAGGCAACGCGCACCACTGGTGGTTGTCTGAGGAGACGCGACTCGGACCAGACCGAGTCACTTGGGAAGAGTTCTCCAGACTCTTCCAAGAGATGTACATTCCGGCTATCGCTCGATCAGAACTGCGGGACAAATTCAATCGCCTCACCCAGGACTCTATGACGGTGGAAGAATACAACGCAGAATTTATTCGTCTGAGCCGCTTCGCCCCCACCCTGATCCCGACAGAGGAAGAGAAGGCCGAGAAATTCTTCGACGGACTAAACTTCGAGCTACAGAGACTCATCGGATCCGTCGCACCTACCTCCTACTCGGACGTTCTCGCTGCAGCCCAACGCATGGAACGCGTCACCAGGAGAGAGTCTCGCCTCAAGCGGCCAATCACCTCAGCACCAGACAGATCATCACCGGGAGAATCTGCAAAGAGATCTCACACGCACCAGCCACCGAGGACAGCTTCGCAGACCCTTCCTACCTGTCACTACTGCGGCAAGATAGGCCATGTCGAGAAAGACTGCAGACGCAAGTTGGGATTATGCTTGATTTGCGGCACCAATCAACACATAGCCAAGGACTGTCCCCAGCATCGAGATGGAGCACCAAGGGCAAACCAACCAGCTTTGCCAGCACCGAGGCCACCTCTGGCACCTCAGGCGACACTTTTCCAGCAAGCCCAACAGCAGCAGAGGAATCCACCACAAGGACGAGGGCAAGCTTATGCGATGACTGTGCAGGACGCTGATGCGCGTAAGTGATTCATAGTTATCCGTTTCTAGCCTTGTTGTAGTTCGTGCCGTTGGTTCGTGACCTCAGCCCCAACCTAGTAATTTGCAACTTGTTAATAACAACCTGGTTTTCATAAAAGTTGTAGATCTTTTGTTTTAACTAGGTTTTCTGGAAGTGCATAACTTTCATTTTTAGGGAAATAGTATTTCCCTAAGTATCTTGTGATGTGTTTTCAAACGATGCTTGCGACCGCGTCATCTCTGTTGACCGGTTATTCTTTTGATTGCGAGGACGCAATCCTCTTAAGGGGGGTAGATTGTAAACCCCCTATTTTTTTCAAAATTTTCAAAACTGGATTTTTCACAATTTTCTGGAATTTTCTGGGAATTTTCTGTAATTTAAAAACAGGGTTTTAATTATTAAATGATTTTTAATTGATAATAAATGATATTAAAATATTATGGAAATAATATTTTTGGGTGTAAAATGAAAAACTGGACTTAGGGCAAATTTTCTGGAATTTATCGGACCCCGGACCTATTTTTAAATGCCTAAAAAGTATTTACCTATTAATTAATTAATTATTAAATTAATTACTGATTTTATTATATTATTATTATTATTTTTATTATTATTATTAATTATCCTCAGCCCGCGGCCCATTACCTAGGCCCAGCCCAGCCTAACCCGGCCCGTGGGCTACCGGGTCGGGTCGGGTCGGTCAGACCCGAACCCGCACCCGCCCGACCCGTAAACCCACGAACCCAGCCCCCCACTCGCCCGCGTCGTACGCCGCCCCGCCCGGCGCGCCGCCCGCTCCGGCCAGCCCCTCACCGCCACGACCGCCCTCGCCCCGCCTCTCTCGGCCCGCCTCGCGCCGCTGCCACCCTATTTAATCCCCCGCCGTCTCCAGTTCCACGAACCGCCACCGCCACCACCCGCTCAGCCGCCTCGCCGCCGTGCCCAGCCCGCCGGACCTCCCCGCCGCGTCCACCGCCTGCACGACAGCCCCCTCCTCCTTCTTCCTCCTCCCCGCCCGTCGAACAGCCGTCGACGACAGCCGCCCGCAGCAACTCGAGCAGCCCGCGCCGCCTCCAGCGCCGCCGCCTCCGCCCGAGCGACGCGCCGCCCTCCGCCGCAGCTCCTCCGGCCGGCCTCCCCCGCCCTGGGCCGCCGCAGAGCCGCCGGAGCTCAGCCGAGTTCCCAAACCCTAACCCTAATTTGAATTCCCGTGTCGCACACGTGTCGGACACGATCGAGTTCGGGTTTTTCGGGTCCCCTTCAGGTGCGTGTAACTTTTTGCTCGTAGCTCCGTTTTTGATTCCGTAAATTGCGTTACGAAGCCTGTATGACCCTCTCGGTGTCCGGACAAACCGTTCGGGGCATCGCGTCCTGTGGTGATCGCACACCGTGATCCAAAAACAGGAAAAACCAGACCCTATTTCACCCCGGAACCGAGTACGCCCCGCCAAACGGGACGACTTGGTCGCGCGCGGTCTTCACAGACACGAGCGCCTCGTCGATACGGACGTGTGGGATTTCACGGAAGCTGATTCGGGTGTGCGTGCACACCGGAATCAACGCGTATCCGCGGACATCGCCCCGTATCCGTCTTTTCTGCAATTCGACCTAACTTTGTGTACACATGTCGGATCGAGACGAAACTTGCGCCATCGGACTCGTAGCAATACGCTGGTCCTGTGGGTCAAGTTTGGTTCAATTCTGAGAACGTTGACGAAATCGCGTGTCGTGGGCCCCACAGGCCCCGCTCGACGGGCGATTTTGTGATCGGCTCATCGGAATTCATTTCTGAAAGTTCCGTTGGGTTCGTATCAGCGTTTCTGACCTGTTGACACTGAGTTTGGTGAATTTGGAGACCGTTGACCCGGACGCATTTTTTGGTGCAAAGCGGGCCCACCGGTGGACCCCGTTTTGACCCGAAACTGTCGTTTTTGCCCTTGTCTCCAAATTGGACCCAAGGACAGGCGTTTGTAGCTGATTGATATTTTTTGGATCTGATGGTGATGTTTGTTTCAGCAATCGGAGTACCGCCTGCAATTCCAGCTGAAGTCAGAGCCGCAATTGGAATAGGAACCACAGGCAAGTGTACCTTGCCAAACCCTGCAGCTTGCTAATTATTTTCTGGATTTAATTATGCAATAATGGACAAGTAAAGCTTGCCAAATCTTAGTAATTCTTGACATAGTATTTTCATAGATTTTTGGTGGAATTAAATATAAACATGTTTTAACTGTTAAAACCTAGGACCGAGTGGCGTACTTAGCGTCCGATTACCAATCGGGTGCCAACTCCGTACGCGGAGTTGTATAACGTCACATAGAGATGGATATCGAGACCCGATAATGCTCGTACTTGTCTTATTAAGTACTCCAGAACCCAGGACACTTGACACTATTTCATGAGACAGAGTCTTCCTGAGACATTCGAGGTGATTCTGTATAGGATGCATGTTTTATGACATAGACTTTATATTCTTAGACATTTGATTCATAGCTATCAGACTTGCTGCATTAGTTATAATCGTGCGTGACATGGACATGAGGCATCGTGGACATGAGACGTGGGATTACATTGGGTGGGGAGAGACACACAGACTACAGGCTGATATTATATATAAAACATAGTATATAACATAGTGTAATTCATAGTTATTGCCGCTACCCGGCTCCCCCACACAGAGCTTGTAGTGGCTTCAGCCTGAATTCTAGTGCTGCTCTCATATTGCATATCACTTAGCTGGTTACATAGCTTACCCTCTTGTTTAATTATCTGCTGCACTGTGTTTATTTTGGCTTGTATTTTCTGTACCTTGCTGTCCCCTGAGGACCTGGATCCGGATTATGTCCCCAGGTACAGCTGAAGAGAACTACCCAGAGGTGTACGGTACCGGAGCACTCCTTGGAGCAGAACAAGGAACAGAGGACGAAGTAGTGGCCGAAGATTTCTCCTGAGCACCGGCTTCAACAACACAGTATTTCCATTTTCAGCATTTCATTTCCTGTCTTTTCTCCTTAATTGTAACAGAATAACTCTCGGATTTGTTTTCCGAGACAAACCTTATTTGTTATTGCATATTTATTTCCATTGCATTATTTCTGGCAATCAATCTGTGTTATTCTGTGGATGAGATTAGTAATACCTGAGACTTGTAACTTATTACTGCTAGACTACAGCTAAAGCATGCCCTGATGGATCCATTAAATTGGGTTGTCCATCGGTGCGTGCTGCTGGCCATTGCCACGCTTCTCCAGTCCCTCGTCATTTTGGGACTGGGGCGTGACAGTTCCCTAGCTTTCCAAGCTTTAAAATATTTAATATATAATTCGTATTTTATATATATATATATATATATAATATATATATATATATATAATATATATCATTTACAACATGCGATGGACTATACGACCGATTATCTCGAATTTTATCAATAATCTTATTTTTAACCCATACAGTAGTAGCTAATGGATGAGAACCTGTTGTAAGTCCACTTAAACAAGAATGTATATTTTCTAGCGTAGCAATAACAAAACCTTCACCTTCACCAACGGCTTTAGCGTATACTCTCCAATTACAACTTGAATCGTTACATTTATATACAAGCCCACTAGCATTTTTAAAGTAGCATGACAAGTAAAATTATGTGCAATTATTATATCAGTAATAAAATATCTAAATTCAGAACGATTATTAAATTTTCTTCCAACGCATAATCCAGAAATGCTAACACTATCAACATTACCATCAAATTCACCATCTAAATTTGCAATTAAATCATTACTGTTTTCATCGTCGTTATTACCATGATCTACTATATGTTCTTGTTCAGTAAATAAAATTGTCATGCCCCAATCCCAAAATACCGAGGGACTAGCCACGTGGCAATGGCCAGCAGCACAACTCCAATGGACAAACCCAATTTAATGGACCTGTTAGAGTGCACTTAAGCTATAAAACAAACACAATGGTCTACGATACATGTCACAGTCTAATTCTAATCTCATCCACAGAAAGTAAATATAATTAATTATGATAGACTAATCAAGATAAAAGATAAAAAGAAATATAGTCCATCAACAAGTCCAAATAAATAGTGTCTCGGAGAACAACCCAATAATAAGTTAATACATAAATCCAAGAGTCAAGATATGAAATAACTGGAAGCAGAAATAACTGAGTATGTAACAGAATACTCAGGAGAAATCCTCTGGTATAACCTCGTCCTCTAGTGCCAGTACTGCTCCAGCGTCAGTTCTTATCCCGTATATCTCGGGGTAAACCTCCTCTGCTGTACCTGGGGACATAATCCGGATCCAGGTCCTCAGGGGATATAGCAAGGTACAAGAATAACTCAAGCCAAATGAAATACAGTATATAAAAATAGATCCTCAGGGCAAGCTATATAACCAGTTATGTGAAATGCAAATGAGAGCATCACTAGTACTCAGGCTGAGACCACTACAAGCTCTGTGTCGGGGAGCCGGTAACAGTAATATCACGTAATGGGCCAAGCTCTGGAACAGAGACTAAAGCACCGCAATAATAAAATATATATGTATATAATCAGTCTATAGCCTGTGTGTCTCTCTCCACCTAATGTAATCACACATCTCATGTCCATGACGTCTCATGTCAATAACACACAAGATCATGACCTCTAACTAGTACAACTTGTCATAATGATATCTATGTATATGCAAGTCTCATGTCACGAATTATGTAAGCCTATACAGAATCACCATGAATAACTCAAGAAAGATTATGTCACATAAATAGTGTCAAGTGTCCTATGGTATGACGTACTTGATAATGCAAGCACGTAAAAATATATCGGATCGTGGTATTAACTCTCTAAGTGACGTTACATGACTCTGCGTATGGCGTCGACACTCGAATCTTGTTCGGACGTTAAGCAACGTCTCACGGTCCTAGGTTGAGCAGGCACATCACAAGAAAATAACTCAAGAAAATAATATCAAAGGAACTAATACAAGTTTGGCAAGGTACACTTGCTTGGGTTCTGAACTCCTTCAGTTGCTCCTGTAAAAGTAAAATCTCCAGGTACGCCTCCGGATGCTGAAATAAATATTACCATCTCTCTCAGATTACATAAAATACCTAGAATTGACTATCTATAAGTCCAATTTGGACACAGTGGCAAAATTAACAGTTTCTGATCAAAGTGGGGTCCACATGTGGCCCACTTCGCACCAAAAAATATGCCAGAGACAAAGTTCTCCCAAATTTGTCAAACTTAGTGTCTACGAGTCCATAACGATGATACGAACCCAATGGAATGTCCAGAACTGAATTCTAATGAGCCAGTCACGAAATCGCCCGTTAAGTAGAATCGCGGGGCCCACGAAACGGGATTTTATCAACATTCTCAAAATCGAACCAAACTTGGTTCATAGGACCAGCGTAATGCTACGAATTTAATGGTGCAAGTTTCGTTGCGAAACAACAAGCACACAAAAAAATTATAACGAGTGTCAGAACGGGCCGATACGGGACTTTTTGACGGATACACGTTGATTCCGGTGTGCACGCACATCCAAATCAACTTTTGCAAAATCTTACACGTCCATGTTGACGATACGTGCCTTTCGGTATAATTCGCACACGACGAAGTCGCCTCGTTTAGTGGAACGCATCCCGTTTCAAAAAAATTTGGTTTTAGAAAATCAAGTTTTTGGTCAACTTCAACCACGAATAAATCACAGCATACAATAAATTAAAATAAAATAATTTAATGGATTAAATCTCGATTATGTTGTCTAAATTACTGTTTAAATAGAATTTAAAAATATTAACTAGGTTGGAAGAAAAATGGCCATGAACATGGGTGTTTGGGATAATTTTTTTGAACTACAAATTGTGGTCTTTTTTTCCTGTTTTACGTCGCAAATTAC